>WHSA01001508.1:0-21346 GCA_012931725.1 Litsea cubeba | reverse complement strand
TTTGTCTGGGATGCTGACTGTTGAAGCTGCTTTCCAAGACATCAAGTCATACCTGACAAAACCTCCAGTGTTAGCTGCTCCTACCACTGGAAAACCATTCATCTTGTACACAAGAGCCCTTGATCACTCTCTGGGAGCTCTGCTTGCGCAAGAAAATGATCAAAGAAAAGAAGCTGCTCTATATTACCTCAGCCGCATGCTAGTAGGTGCAGAGCATCGCTACTCTCCAGTCGAAAAAGAATGTCTTGCAGTGATGTTCGCCGTACAAAAGCTGCGTCACTACTTGCTTTCCAACACAGTCTACCTGGTCTCGAGGGTCAACCTCTGAAGGTCCTGTCACAAAGGCAGTTCTCTCAATGCTCGACTGGCAAATGGTCCATCCTTCTGTCACAATTGATATTAGGTATGTACCCAAAAAGCATCAAAGGGCAAGCTCTAGCGGACTTCCTCGCAGAGCATCCATTGCCTAAAGATTCTCCACTCAAGATGATCTCCCAGACGAACCAGTCTACAATGTGGAGACTTTCTCACAAAGTGCCTCCTGGGACATGTACTTTGACGGTGCAACCAGGACAAATGAAAAAAGACAGCTGATCTCGGGATTGGCATCCTCTTTGTTAGCCCGACAAATACATGATTCCACACGCTTTCTCGCTACTGGAACCATGCACAAACAATGCAGCTGTAATATCAAGCTCTGATCTTAGGATTGGAACTCGCCATCGAATCCGGTGTATCACCATGCTGGAAGTCTTTGGAGACTCTCAACTGATCGTCAACCAGATGAATCAGAAATTTGAAGTCAGGAAGCCAGATTTGCTGCCCTACTACAACAAGGCACAATCACTTCTGCAAAAGTTTGACATCTGTCACATCACCCCCATTCGTAGAGGTGAAAACATACGTGCAGATGCCCTAGCCGGACTGCCGATCCCTGGCAATCCAGGAAGGGGAAAACATGCAAGTCACAGTGTGCGAAAGAAGAATCCTTCCTCCTCTTAACACACACCAAGCAGTTTGCTGAATGCCACCAAGTGGTCGGAAGTCGGATTTCAATCCTTCAAACTTCAATTGGCGACTGGAGGGATCCGTTCATTGATTACATTATGTTCGGAATCCTACCTGAAGATCCAAAAGAACGGGTAAGCATCCAAAGGCGAACCCCAAGCTTCCATTTGGATATTCCTTCAAAAATCCTTTACAGGAAATCCTTCAACGGAGTACTTCTACGCTGCTTGTCACAACAAGAGGCTGAAGAAACACTCAAAGAAGTTCATGCTGGTCTTTGTGGAGCTCATCAGGCTGGACCTAAGCTCTATGATCAGATAAAAAGGTTAGGATATTACTGGCCTACCATGGTAGCTGACGCAATGCAATTTGCTAAGCGCTGCCAACAATGCCAAGTTCATGGAGATTACATTCACATGCCTCCAGAATGGCTGCATCCTACAGCAATCTCATGGCCTTTCGAAGCCTGGGGTATGGACATCATAGGTCCTATTTCTCCCCCTTCAAGCAAAGGTCATCGCTTCATCTTCGCCGCTACGGATTATTTCTCCAAGTGGTCAGAAGCATTTGCGTTTAACGAAATGAAGACCTCATCAGTCCTTCAGTTCCTGCGCACCAACATCATTTGTCGTTTCGGCATACCCAAAAGATTCGTCCATGATAACGGACCACAGTTCCGGGATCATCGATTCTACAGGTTCTGCGACAAATACAAAATCCAAAGCTGTCCTTCGACTCCATACAATCCGGCAGCAAACGGGTTAGCAGAAGCTTTCAACAAGACACTCTGCAAAATCCTCAAAAAAAATGGTCTCTAGTCACAAAAGAGACTGGAGCGACAAAATGTCTGAAGCTTTGTGGGCCTATCGAACCACGTTCGAGGACCAACCCATAGCACACCATTCTCCTTGGTCTATGGATGCGAAGCTGTCGTGCCCTTGGAAGTACAAATTCCTTCCTTGAGGGTATCCTTGCAAAATGACATGACTCAAGAAAGCAATGTCAAATTGCGACTCCATGAGCTGGACAATCTCGATGAGAGCGGCTCGAAGCTCAACAAAGCATTGAACTTTACCAAGCACGCATGGCGGGATCTTTCGATAAAAAGGTCAGGCAACGCGCCTACAAAAAGAATGACTTGGTTCTTGCGGTAAAAAGACCAATGGTCTTCGCTCATAAGTCCAAAGGCAAATTTGAGCCAAAATGGGAGGGACCCTACGTCATCGACAAAGTTTTCTCCAATGGCGCATACGCACTCCTAAACATGGAGGTGACAGATGTATGCTACCCATCAATGGCAAGTTCTTAAAGCGGTACTACCCTTGAAGACTTACCCAACTGGGTAAGAGCAATGCCTGTACGGCCAAAACCGGTTTCCAGGTACACGCTCGCCAAACCCACCCTTTTTTAGAATTTTCATATCAAATGTTGAAATTTCTAGAAATCTAAAACAATGCTTACTTTCATCGTTTCATTGTTCAACAAAAATCCAAGTTTAGGAACCTTTCCCTAACTTGACCAAAATTTTTCAACCCTTGAACCCAAAATTCATAGTTTGAAACAAAATCCGGATTCAGGGATTTCCACCTAGTCCACCCTGCCTTTTACCGCAAAATGGTTTTAGGTCAAAAACTTATGACCCTCGTGTCTTTAAACAAAAAAAAATGGTTTTTCAAAAACCCGCGAGGAAGCGACACTTAGTCGATACTCACACAAATCGGAAGCAAGCGAACCACGTTCGACACTTCCAAAATCGCAGGGAAACGACCATTTCGTCGATACTTGCAAATCCAAAACTGTGGAGACGCAACATTTCAGTTGATATCACAACCCAAATTTCAAAGGTTCGAAAAAAACCTAAAAAACTGTGGAGATGCAACATTTCAGTTGATATCCACAACCCAAATTTCAAGGTTCGAAAAACCTAAAAAAAAAAAAAAAAAAAAACGGTGGAGACGCAACATTTCAGTTGATATCCATAACCCAAAGGTTCGAGAAAACCACAAAGTTCAAAAATCGTGGGGAAACGACATCAAGTCAGTACCCGCAAAACCAAAATTTTTGAAAAGCAAGGATGCGACCTTCCATCGATACTTGCAACCCAAATCCGCGAGGAGGCGACATTCCATCGATACTCGCAAACCGAATGAGCAAGGATGCGACATTCCATCGATACTTGCAAGAAACATTCAGCAGGGAGGCGACTTTTAGTCGATACGTGCATTTTTGAAAACCAAAACCGCTATAAATGCCATCAAAACAGGCTAGAAATGCCACAAACCGGCTATAAATGCCACAAACCGGCTATCAATGCCACCAAAAACAAAAACCGGCTATCAATGCCACACAAACAAAAAACTTGGATTTCAAAAAAAAGGCTATCAATGCCACCAAAACAAAACAGGCTATCAATGCCACCAAAAACCGGCTATAGATGCCACAAAACAAACCGGCTATCAATGCCACCAAAACTGGCTATAGATGCCACGAACAAAAAAAAACAGGCTATCAATGCCACAAGAAAAGCTGGCTCTCATGCCAAACTTGGCTTCCATGCCACAAACAAAAACCTGGCTTTTCATGCCAAAACAATCATTTGACAAAAGATTTTCACAAAATGACAACCTTTTGATCAAATCCCATTTAGCAATTACTTTTATCACAAAAAGATTAAGTGAGCGTAGGGATAACAAAAAAAAGAAAGTGTTCACAAGCACTACAAAGAGTACCAAAAAAAAAATACATGTGGTACCAAAAAAAAGAAAGTGTTCACAAGCACTACAAAAAAAAAGAGTACCAAAAAAATACATGTGGTACCAAAAAAAAAAGAAGAGAATGTTCACAAGCACTGCAAAAAAAAAAAAAAAAAAAAAAAAAAAAAAAAAAAGAAGAGAGAAGGATGGTTTCTGTATACAGAAGCTCAATCAAAAATGGTCTCCAGCCAAGAGTTCAGCTCCCCAAGCAGACTTTTAGCCTTAGCTGTCAAGGATTCCAAGGCACGCTTCTTCAGGAACTTGCCATGAGATGCTGGAGTGGGCTGTACCCCTTCTCTCACACCAGGAAGCTTACCTCGAGCAGCTTGCCATTGTTTATCCTCATCAGACTTCCTTTTGAGAACCCGTTCGGCATCTGCGACCTGGTGAATCAGGACACTCTCCCTGTCGCGAGCTTCTATTATGGCAGTCCACTTGGCAGCGACTTGTGCCTGCAGAAGCTCAAGACGTTTCCTGGCCTCATCGACCTCCCTATCAAGGATGTTAAGGTCATGTGTCAGCTCGATGATGGTTACCTCTTCTCTATTCCTCCTTCGGACTGCCACCTTCCTGCTTTCTGTAGCCTCATCTAGGTCAGACTTAGCCTTATCAGCAGGGTCCAGGAACATCTCCTTGAAGAACTGGTCATCAGCCAAACTCACGGTCTCAAACCACTTGTCACCCCAGTGCAATGATCCTATCAACGATCGCCCTGGCACCTGTGACATCCAGACCAGCCTCTTCAGCATCACTGAGAATCTCCTGCACATGCTGGATCATGCCAAATCCGACTTCCAAGTGCCCAGAAAGGAGAGTCTCAATCCAAGAGCTGCACAACTCGCACCACCACCTTCTTCGCAAAAAGAAGAGATGGCCCAGCTGAGGATTCGCCCAACTCCGTTGGTCGGCTACTCATGTCATCATCTGTTGAAAGAGTAACAAAAGAACTCTTTCCAGCTGAAGCTGCTCCTGCTCGGGAAGGAATCTCAGCGCGAGGAATCTCCTCAATACTGTCAGAGCTGGTCCCGGGAATCTCTACCTCTGGATCAACCTCTGGCATCTCTTGCTCTGGAAGCAACGGATCCTCCTCTGCCACTTCAAAACCTGCAAAGGAAACACAAAAAGGTATGAATATGACCCTGTTTGAAAATCATTATCAGAGTTATAACTACAAAATACCTTCTTCTATGACTGGCGGAACACTCTCTTCCTCCATGAACTCATCGGAAGCATCATCAACATTTGCGTCCATCGATGGTTCAAAGTCATCAGAACCCTGTGGCAAGTCAGCTGACAACAAAAAATGTGTTAGCAAGCCAAGTCACAAAAAAAAAAAAAAAAAAAAAAAAAAAAAAAAAAAAAAAAAAGAGCAAAAGAAGTCGTACCAATTGGAGATTCTGGATCTACTCCAGAGTCCCTCGGTTCTTCTTCAGGTGCCTCAACAGGATCCATCACCACCTCATCGGTTGGGACCTCAGGCATCACCAAGTCTTCCTCTGCTAAAAAAAAAAAAAGAGAAGAAAAGCAGAAACAAGAAGCAAATCATAACATGGAAAAATCCCATGAAAAGAAATGGAAAGAGAAAAAGGAAGAATCATACCTTCACCGACGGTCTCTTCTTCTCGGCTTCTCTTCTCCGGAGGCTCGTCAGCATCCACTGGCACATCCTCATTAATAGTAAGAGGAACTTCCAAGTTAGGAGGGTCTTCATGTTGCCCCTTGCTACTATGATGACTCCTCCTCCTCTTACTTCTGCGGGCTCGCTTCTTAGAGGAACCTGCCCCGCTGTCAGAGTCAGGTTTCCCACTTGACTCATCACTGGATGGTCTGCTCTTGCCAGTAGACTCCACGGAAGCTTGCCTCTGTGCCGCCTGCATCCAAGCGCCAAGTTCAGCTTCCTCCTGTTCTAGCTGCTCCAAAGCCTCGTCAGGTATTTCTCGAACAGCTTCAGAACCGATGACGCCCTGGTCACCGAGAAAGCCTATCTTGTGCTTCTCTCCAGAAAGGAAGGCCCAAACTTCCTCTCGCCGGATGCCATCCGACTTTCCAAGGCCCTTTCCAGATGCCAGCTTCACATCAAGCTCCTTCCTGGAAAGTCCCCGATATGCCGAGAAGCTCTCCGCGAACCACTTCGCAAAGCCGGCAGTCCGGGAAGTCAGCAACACAGGATAAGAAATCATGGCTGTAGTGTCTTCAGCACTATAAAAAGCCCATGCATTTCTCCCGTCCTGTAAGCCTCCAAAGCGCTTCACCATGCTTGAAGGCGCTCCAACAACGCCTTGAGAAAAGCCAAGCTGCAAAGCAAAGCGAGAGGGTACATACGGCTGGATATCGACGAAAAGATGTCTGCGGTACACCATCGTGCCGACACGTATGCTGAAAAGCCACTCTCTCTCTGCATTTGTCAAGGAATAATGCCTTCCCGACCCCGCCCTGGTAGAGTCTCGGGAGGCACCAAAATCAAAAGCCTTCTTCCGCAACTCCGGAGAAAGCTTTACTTGAAGATTGCCCCATCTCGACGTCCCTGAACCGTCGGATCCTCATGCGGGCAAACAAAAGTGATTCGGACACGGCTTTGCCCTTAGCCAGTCGAATCATCAGAGGATCATCATCCTGTGCAGCACCCAGCCGATGGAAGCCAGGACAGTGGTATACATACCACGAATAAAAGATATGGGCTGAAAATACCCTATTCATGGGAAGCCCAAGCCGAACTAGAAAAGCAGCAGCCTGCAGTTCGGTACACAGGTAGGAGTAAAGAGCAGGCACCAAAGCAAGCTGCTCTCCAAACGCCATCTGACAAGCCGGAAAAATACAATGCGGCCTGATGTGCGTTCCATCTCCTCCAGCAAAAATAGCCTCACCAAGCCAATAAGTGAGGTACACAGCGAGATCTCTCCTCAGTGCAATGTCAGGACATATGGCGTTTGTACTTGCACAGAAATCTCTCAACTCTTCTTGCATGGCCAAGATCTTCTTTGAACTTGGATCCTGAGCTCCAGCTTCCTGGGTCATGCTATCAGAAGGCTCCCTACTATCAAAGAAGTTGGGGAATGAAGAGCAAAAACTCTTCCAACTGCTGGATCTAACTTTCGAACCCCCCTTCTCCTTCAAAAAATCATAGAAGGCGACGAGCTGAAAGTATAGAAGCCTGAACTCCTCAGACTGCCCCTCGAGGACGCTGTCAATCGGCATAAACTCCTCATAGAGTTTGCCGAGGATGGGCAATCCGGTAATAGCGCTCAGCTCCTTCAAAGAAAAACCAATCTCACCATTCGTCACAACGAAGGTATTGGTTTGAGGGAGGAACGACTCCAGCATAGCCATGAAGGCCTCGTCGGAAAAGATCACGGTCTCCCCAAAAGCGCGGACCGCATCAAAAATCCCGGCTTCCTTCAAAACGGCGCCACCAATCAACAGGACGCGATCAGTCCACGACTTCCACTCAGAGTCAGCATTGAAACGACCTCGAAGTCGAAAAGGCTTGATCCAATTGCTGCCGTCACCGCTGAAAATACCAAGGCCCACCGGTCTCAAATCGACCGACGGATAATCAGAGCCCTAGTAGCCGCTGGATGGCATCAACAGGTCCATGTCAACAGGCGACCTCTCCGTATATCCAGGAGAACCGCCAACAAAAACCCCGGTCTTGATTACATTTGTCCTTCTCACCCAGCTTGGAGGATCTTCCCTCTTGGGGCACATGGGGGCAAGGCTCAGAATCGAGACGGTGCGATCAAACATCGACCGGGTAGTAACAGTCTTCTTCTCACCATCTGCTGTGAAGGAAAACTGAAAAGATCTCCTCTGGTATGTAATGTCGTCAGGGACCGCATCACCAAAGAAGAAGGTAGGCTTGGGCAAAATGCTCTGATCTTCCATCAGCCATGGACGACTGCTTACCATGATCTTATAAAATTCCTCTCCCTTGAGAGTGATCAGTCGCTGCCTCATCTCATCTCTGTTGAGGGAGTCGCACTCTTCCAGGTTTCTTTCAACATACTGGACCTTCTCGAAAGCCTGCTGAACGGCCGGATTAGAGGATCTAGAAGACCGACGAGGTACGCTTGTAGCAGGCTCTTTACCCTTGTTCGCTCTGGAGGAACCACCTAAAAAGGATGGAAAAGAAAAAGATCAAACATCAAAATGACAGAATCTCGCTAAAAAAAAATCTGGCGAAATTTTGACATGATGACGGGGCAATTCCGAAGAAAAGGAACTATCCCGAAAGAAATAGAAAGCTTGAAGATGGGCTCAACATCGCTGCGAGCTCCGAAACTCCAAACTTTCGAAACCTAAAAGTCTCCGCAAAATCAGGAAGGGCTCAACATCACTGCGAGCTCCAAGTTCCCAAATTTGCAAACACTTTCAGGTATGCAATCACATCATGCTACAAATTTAATTTACAAATTAAAGGCATGCATGAACATCTAGATTTGCGAAAAAATGCATTATCATGATGAGAAAAAAAAAAAGAAACTTTCTCTAAAAAAAAAAAGAGGGGAAAGAAAACAAAAAAAAAAAGAAAGAAAATAAACTCTCTCAAAAAAAAAAGGGAGGGAAAGAAAAAAAAAAAAAAAGAGGACTGGCCCACAGGCCGTGGCCCACAGGCCACGTGGCCGTACGGCCAGATCCGTACGGATCTGTCCGTACGGCCCACATAAAAAAAAAAAAAACAAACATAAAAAAAAAAAGAAAGAAAAGAAAGCAAAAAAAAAAAAAAACGTGTGAAAAAAAAAGAAGAAAGGCAAACACGTGAACAAAAAAAAAAGAAGAAAAGAAAGAAAAGAAGAACTTTTTTTTTTTTTCCTACAATGAAGTTTTCTTGAAAAAGAAGAACTTACTTGAAGCCATTGATGGAGAAGAAGAAGAAAACTCTTGAAGATCTTGAAGAAGAAAAGCTCTTGGTCTTGAAGCCCTCTTGAGATTATTGCAAAAGAAAGTAATAAGAGCAAGAGATCCAACCTTCTCCTTGCTTTTATAGAGGAGAGCAAACCAAAGAAGGAAAGAAGAAAGAGGTAAGTGTTACCAATTAGTAACCTTACCAAAAGAAAGAAATTAGAAAGATTCTTTCCAAAAGAGAGATATCTTGAGAGATTTTCTCCCAAAAATCAATCTATGACGGATTCTTTCCCAAAAGAAAGATATCTTGAGATATCCTATCCCAAAATAAAGGGATCTTGAGAGATTTTCTCCTAAAATCAATCTATGACGGATTCTTTCCCAAAAGAAAGATATCTTGAGATATCCTATCCCAAAATAAAGGGATCATGAGAGATTCTCTCCAAGAAAAGATATTCTTAGATATTCTCTATCCAAATGAGATATTTTTGGATATTCTTTACAAAAATGATACCATATGAGATCTAAGCCATTTCAAAAGCTTAAGGTCCCATGGGTTAGCCCATATGAGCCAGGTTTGACCACCTAGGCACAAAAAAAAAAAAAAAAATTTTGGGCTTTTAGTCAAAGAGAAATCCCTCTTACCAAGAGCATACAAAAATGGTTCCATGCCTCTTTTGAGTTGATTGGACCATACAAAAGAAAATTCCAAGCCCTATGAGCTTCCAAAAATCAAACCATCTAGCCTCATCTACTAAATTGAGCCAAAATCTTGAAATTGACATTTCACAAAAATCAAACCAAAACCTGGTCCCCTAACCTGCCACATACAACCTGTTAGGTCACAAGACCAAAACCAAAAACCAAAACCTGATCCCCTAACTTGCCACATACAGCCTGTTAGGTCACAAGATCAAGACCAAAATCGATCCCCCAACATTCCACATACAGCTTGTTGGGTCACACGATCAAAACCAAACCCGACCCCCTAACCTGCCATATATAGCCTGTTAGGTCACAAGGTCAAAACCCAAATCCACATCCCTGATGTCATCTTCAAAACTTTGCCTCGAGATGGTACGTGATCCCTTTCACTACCATAAAATTCCCCTGGAAGCTCAAAAGGCTACAAATACCAAAAAAAAGACTGCTCAAAGACTCTTGGTCAAGTCACAGGCTCTCCTTCAAAAAAATCTCTTCGAGGCACATCGACTACAAAAGTTAAGCAACTCGCCGCTGTACCTCGAGGGGGCATTTGTTGACACAAAAAATGTCACTTTGCCTTTTCAAGATCCAAAGAGCTACATGAAGTCGCAACCTGCCATAAATAGGCAATGCTGCTTCCAAAAATAAAATCTTGTCAGAATCAAACAAAAACTGCAAGATTCTTCCAGACAGCCAAAAGAGGAGTACACAAGAAGTTTCAAGCCATTTCAAGATCATTTGGCCTAACTTCGCTTCTCCGACAGCCAAATCAAGCCTCTCGGCGGTAAAGCTCTCCGGGACCATGATTTCCAAGACAGAACCTATGGATCATCTTAAAATGACTCCAATAGGTTCCCTGTCAAATTTCAAGTCAATCGGACATCGGTTGACCGCACATCAAACCGCGACATCTTCATCGCGACAAAAAGCAAGTCTGCAGGTGATAGGACCCCAAACGGCTTCGAAACTCAAACAAAAGCCTATGGTTGGTCTTATTTATTGCTCAAGAGGCTTCACACCAAATTTCAGGTCATTCCGACATCGTTTGACCCAGTTTCAGCTTCTGACGGGAAATCGGCAACTCTGCGCGACAAAGTCTTCGGCTTTCTCAGGAAATTGGAAACTTTGCAAAATAAAATGCAAGGATTCTCATCAGGTTTCCTACAAAGAAATCAGGCCAATAAATGATCAAAATGTCAAAGAAAAGTACAGAAGAAAAAAGAATCAAAAAAGAGCAAAAACGGACGCAAAACGGGACCAAAAAGGGGGAAAACCCCCCCAGGGTCGCAGACCCCTGCGACCCTGGGCCAGGGTCGCCGGCGACCATGGACCCCGGGGTCGCCGGGAAAGCCCCGGAAACCCCGGTTTTCGCCGTTTTTTTCGCGATTCGAGGAGCCCAGCCTCTGGTACTTTCCAAAATTCATGCTTTTGAGACACCAAGTCCTCTGATATCCGTCCAAAACACGGGTAAATCATCAAGAGTATCAAAGACAGTATTGATCGCCACCCGGTCAACCAAAAAAAGTGTGCTTTCCACCCGACCGATCGAGAAATCGACAGGACAGATGGCACCGACCCGCTGTTGGCAACAAACACCTGAAATTACATGGTCATCTGATGTCGATCTACATGAAGATCCATCGATAATCATCGACAGAAGAATTCCAAAAGACGTGGCACGGCCCGCGACTCTTCAGCTGCTCGGCGACCACTTAATGCGATTAATTGACTAGCTTTATTACAGTCATTAATCCATTTCTTTGGACGGCCCAATCAGAAGCAAGCATTCGGGAGTTACAAGTCAAGAAATTCATGGCATTTAACCCATGAAACTCCTCCCATCATGGCGATTAAAGGCGATTAAATGCCCTCAATCTCCTCCGGCCAATCAGAAGCCAAGAAAAAGGAGTTACAAAATAAACAATTCAATTTTGTAACTCCTCCCATTATGTGGCTTAATGACATTAAAAGCCCATAAGCTCTCCTAAATGGCTACCAAGAGCCTATAAATAGGAGAGCACTCCAAAGGAATCCAGATCGGAAAAAAGAGACAGACACACAGACAGAGAGAAGCACAGAAATCCAGAGAAAGGAAAAAGAGAGAAAACTCTGCGGAAGTTCTACACCGGCCACCGCAACAAGGTGACAAAAGTCCCTTGGGGGGTACCCCCCCCCCCCAAGGTCCTTGCCTTCTCCTCCTGCCTCCAATGGCTTAGATGTGGCTTTTCAGCCCGTTTACTCGGTTTTTTATTGGACATAGGACCTTCCTTTGGTCTTTGTCTTCTAAAAACCCGAGGTTATAGCCAAGCCAAGTGAATCAAATAGCATCCTCTGTTCTCATCTGCATGGATGATGGCGAAGCCCACATATGGCTTGCGACCGTCAATCTAAACGAGTCCTCCACAATCTCCTGAGAAGTTAGATCCTCCTTTTCTTGCTTTTCATTGTAGTTTGTATTTTTTTAAAAGAGACAAAAATCACAATTCTTGTCTTTCATTGTTGATAAGGATTGTAAATCGGCTATAAACGCCAAAATCGGCTATAAACGCCAAAATCGGCTATAAACGCCAAAAATCGGCTATAAACGCCAAAATCGGCTATAAATGCCAAAAAAATCGCCTTTCACGGCAAATCAAGAAAATGTCTCTTTTCTTAAATATATGTTCAATGGAAAACTTGAAAGAAGTTGATTTCCTTTTTACTTGCGAAGGTTGATCTCCGGATCACCACTTGCAAATTCCAAGTAAAAATAGAAAATCTGGCACACCCAAAAAAAAAAAGAAATGTTGATGCACGCCCCTGCCCCCCCCGGTTGCGAAAGAGGTCGGACCAAACGGACTCCCACGTCCGCCGACCTCGGTAGGAACCCAAGCAGGAGCGCGGTCCATCAGCGTGGAACTTAAGGGACGTATAGTGATAATCTAAACCATTTAAGATGAATGAATTTCATCCCACACATCCACTAATATATTCGACAGTTTCAGTTCAAAAGAGTGGGTTCCACTATATGATTGAGCACCATGATGGGAAACGTTATGGTGTATATGTGACATCGTTGTTGATGATGGTATTAATTATGTTTTCATTATGGTGTTCAATCGTATGATGGGACCCATGAAACTCGAAGATGTATGAGTGAAACAAATATCTGCTAGAGGATTCAGACTCCTCTTTAATTCATGATGCGGTTAGCGGTTGTTAAAACTTTTTTGTAGATTGTGTACCCATTAATAGATTGCGATCATAGTTAAAACTTTTTTGTAGGACCTATTATTTTAATCCAAACCATTCATAAAGAAGAAGGTTGTGACCTACATGTCTCAATTTTAATTTTAATAGGAGTTGGCCCCGCCATATGATTGATTAGCGAAAACAGTTGTTACCCCTATTTGTAAAGGTGGGCCCATTGTTCTTTTTTACCATGAGGGTTGAATCACGCATGGAAACAGATGCCCTCGTCCTGCCTGAAGGGTCCGGGTCCTCTCTCACAGGCTTTCACAGAAACTCTCAGGTTTTTTTCTATTTTAATTTACCCTCAGCTTAAGGGTCTTGGAGGCAAGAGGATACCGGCAACGTGGGAAGAGGAAGCTCACAAACTGCTTGTGAATCTTTTTTTTTCTTTCTTTTTTTTTTTTTTTTTGCTATCGGAGGGTTGCCAACCCTTTGAGCTGGACTAATCCCTCCAGGCCCAGAAGGAAATCGGGTAAACTCCCCTGTAGCCCCAGTGTGGTAGTGCAGTTTCGAACCCACAGCCTCCGGGTGCAAACTGTGGTCCTAGAACTACTGAGCTACCCCTTGGGGTTAAACGCATGTGAATCTATGAAGAGTGAGTGACATATCTAAGGATCGATAGTTGAGCAGGTGGGTAAGATGCACACCATAAAATTGACAGTTTGAATTAGAAAAACTTGGGGAAGCTTAACCCAAACTAGGTTTTCCCTTCACCATGGGGTGGCAATAGGCTGGGTTGAGTTCTAATAAGGTTATCCACTGTGAGAAACAATTAAGCATATTCACATCCCGAAGTGCATAGATTCATTTATTTTTTACCCAGTTCCTATAGAACTATTCCCCCGGGTATACACAAAATCCACATACATATACACAGGGCAAATTTGGGGCGGAATTCAAACACACAACGTGGGGAGCAAACCCACACCTCATGCAATTCACCCATCACCCAGGTGGATCAAAACCAACCCATTTATTAATTGGGTAAATGGGCTTAGCCATGCCCGTTCTTAAGTAAATAAATCCCCATCCTCAAGTGGACTAATATCAAATGAATCATTAATCATCACTCTTTATCAGACAAAAATCTGGAGAATTTCTCAATTATTATCAATTTAACTTAAAATAAATAAATTCATTACTAAACAACCATTAATTAATAGACCTTGACCAATAATTGTTTGCACACCTAGACCAAACATAGGCCAAGCCACTGGACCCAAACCCAAGTCTCAACTGGGAACCCTTTCGGTATAATTTCATGGATAAACCTGTAAGGACCCAAACCTTGCTTGCCCGATGATATTGATTTTACTGTAAGATTGACTTTTAGTAGACCATACCCTTGATTCACATGACAAAGTGCACATTCACTCACTTGACACTTTAATTAATTGATTGTTTGTCATTAATTATATTCTATTGCATTATATATAATTATGCTCATGCATCATTAAGTCACATTCATGAATCAATTGTAGGGAAGAATGTTGAAAATCCCAAGGGAACCACCTACTGTTAGAATCGGCGGCAACCCTGACATAATTTACTAGGCGCCATCGCAGATTTAATCATTGTAATTAGGAAAAGAGAGCTATTATGTCATCGATCATTTGGGCGATTAACAAGTAAAGATGGCAACATCGCCATATATATATATATTCTAATGAGGTGTCTAGGCCTCTTTGAGCACCTCGAACAGTGGTTTCCCCTTGTTCCACTCACCAGGTGCATGCTAGGAGCTGTTTCCAACTCCTGGGGTCCCAACAGAGCGGGGAGTCGAACCCAGGATCACGTGGACCAAACCTGTACCTTGGGCTAACTGAATCATCGCCCGTTGGTCCACGTCGCTATATATATCAGCGGTAAACCGGAGAATGGGCCCTAATTTCGAGTCTCCTTTCCTAATCTCATTGTTAGCCCTTCAAACTGACTTAAAGGCCTCTTAAAGCCCCCTCTCTCACATTGAGAATGAGAATTCTCACTTTGCAACCCTAGAGAGAGAGGAGAAGGTTTCTAGTTGGTTGGAAGAGAATCTAGAAGGCTAGAGGACCATCATCAAGAATCATCTTCAGCATCTACATCATCATTAAGCAATTGTTATGATCACTTGATGCAAGTAGCCCTACTATATTATCCTAATAGTTGAGTTTTTGATTAGTTGGCATAAAAAACATCCTATATCTAGGATTTGCATGCATTCCTTTTGGCACGAGGCTACGTACCTAAGAGTCTGTTCCCAACATTTTAGCATGTTCTAGAGTCTTTGATGTATTATTTGAATGGATTAAATTGTTTACATTGCTATCTATCAACCCAAGCCAGAGGACCAATACAAGATTATCAAATGCTAGTTCAATTAAAAGAGATCATTTTCATAAGGTGGTAGTTAGACCTACTTTGTTGTATGAAGCACAATATTGGTTGGATAATAGGAATTAAGAAGAAGATGAAATACATCTAATTGAGATATGCATGCTATGATGGATGTGTGGAATTGAAAAATAAAATATAATAAAAATATATAATTAGGAAGGACTACATAAGAGGAAACCTGCAAGTAACTTGAATACAAGGAAAAACCAAGGAATGTCAGTTCCAATTGTTTGAGCACATATAAAAAAGGTTAGAAGCAATACTCCTAATAGAAAGTAACAAAAAAAAATCAAGGAATCTTAGATCCAATGGTTTGTAAACCACAAAAGAATTATTAAAAAACATGTGGTAAATTCAGAAAGATTTTGGGGTTGTTTTCTTGAAACAAAGCGGATTCTTCGGAGTTTTTAGCTGTGTTCTGCAGGGCTAGTTGGTGGGGGTGGGTTGCTCCAGGGAGACTACAAAGGCCATAGCAGATGGTATTCATTGTAAAGTGGGGTCCCTTCCGATCTTCTATCTAGGCCTTCCAATTGGGGAAAATCAAGATCTAAAGAGATGTGAGGCTCAATTGTGGCTAAAGAAGAGAAGAAATTCTCTTTGACAAAGGAAGTATTTATCCTTAAGGGGTAAGATTACCTTGACTAGGAAAGCCTAGATATATATTACAACATGCCTCTATCCAAAATGCCTAAGAAGGTTTGTGCGGCTTTAGATTGGCTAAGGCGTGATTTTCTTTGGGAGGAAATGGTGATAAAAAGGAGATGCATTTGTTGAAATGGAGCATCTGATTAAGCCTAAGAGGTATGGTGGTTTGGGTCTTGGGGACCTTGACAAGAAGAATTAGGCACTTTTAGCTAAATGGTGGTGGAGATTTGAGGAGGAGGCTCTTTGGAGGAAGAATATTGCTAATAAATGTGGTGACACCAGTGGGGTTAGATGCCTAAGCTTGTTCCTAGGTATCATTTATCATGTCTTTATGAGGGTATTGTCTTTATGATGATGTGTCCAATGTGAGGGGTGATGTCTTCTCTAGAGGGGTGGGTTTTATTGTTGGGGATGGGGGAGAGGCAAGTTTTTTGTCTGATGATTGGGTGGGTGTGGGTCCTTCGAGGTATATGTTTACTAGAGTTTTCGAGTGGTGTCTAATAAAGTCTTTGTGTGGGATTGTTGTATAGGGAGGTCCCTTCGCTAGTCTGACGAAGGTCTAGTATGGGGAATTGTTGATTCTACCTTCTAACATTTTTATTTACAGGCAAGGTAAGTATAGGCAGCTTTGAAAGCCCTCCACTTCAGGGCCCTTTTCGAAGAAGGCCTTTTACTTAGCTCTTGCAAATACAGTCCTGCGAGAGCTTTCTGTGCAT
Organism: Litsea cubeba; assembly: GCA_012931725.1. NCBI lineage: Eukaryota > Viridiplantae > Streptophyta > Magnoliopsida > Laurales > Lauraceae > Litsea > Litsea cubeba. The sequence continues at coordinate 5,070 of WHSA01001508.1, read as the reverse complement.
TGGTGTGGTTGGTGCTAATTACTTCTCGTGTTAAAGCTTTCTATCAGTGGGCGGTTGTAGGAAAGATCTCGACAACGGATAATTTAAGGAGGGGAGGCATCCTGTCAGACTCTAATTGTGATACTTGTGTGCTATAGAGAAAAGAAAGGGAATCTATGGACCATCTTCTTCTTCATTGTGAGGTGACCTCCTATCTTGGGTACTATTTCATCAACTTGTGCAGGGTTTATGGTGTGTCCTAGGAACCTTGTCAAACTTTGGTATTGGCATGGGCTTGGGGGCCTTTTCATGGATGTTGTTTTTTGCTTTGGTGTTTCATCCCCTTTGTCATCCTTTAGATAGTTTGGAAGGAAATGAATGGGAGAATTTTTAGAAACTTTTTGGCTTCATTGGAGGATTTGGTTTCCAAGGTTAAGCTTTCAATTGCAAGTGGGCTTTGGTCGGGAAGGATTTTCACAATCTCCAAGTGTCAAATTTATTTTACAATTGGGAAGCTTGCATGAGGTGGGTGTACCTTAAGGTGAAGACGTCCAGTTATTGGATTCCTCCGGAAATGTAGAATTTAATGTCAATAGTGCAACGAGAGGTAAGTCGAGACCCGCAGGTAATGGTAGGGGTGCTTCACAATGATAAGGGTAAGGTGTTGCTTATATTCTTGACAAATGTGGGGATTAGGGATTCCAATGAAGCAGAAGTATTGACTATTTTGGAAGCTATTTGGATCTTCTCGGCCACTTTCCAAGTCCCATTGGAGGTGGAAAGTGACTCTTTGAATGTGGTAGGTTGGTCCTCGAAGTGTGATTCTAGGCATTGGAAGTTCCAGTTTCACTTCAATGAGGTTAAGGAGCTCTCCTCTTCTTTTGGTCGTCTCCTTTCGTCATATATGAGGTCCGTCGGTAGTATGGCAGATGATTTGGCTAAGCAAGGGGTGGATGATCTTCTCGGTGCATATGTTTTTCTATGTAATTTTTGTTTCTTGGTTTTTTTTGGTGGTTTGTCCAGATTTGGTTGGTGGGGTATGATGCTCTAATACCCTTGTATTTTCTGCTTTCTTCTGTGTTTTCGCCTTGTTTCCTAAACAATAAAGTTTCCATTACAGATCAAAAATAAATAAATAAATGTCATGATCATTTACAATAATTGAGAATTTTAATCATCCACCATTCATTGACATAATGATCGAATTCTTTATAGGAAAAGCACTTTGTTTCCTAGTCTCTTCATTGGGCTTGCCTATAGACTGGCAACGTAAGCTACCTCTAAGGGTCCATATTGAGCTTTTAATGCTCTAAGATGGCTTGAGATCTACATCATTATTCTTATCACAGAGGAATTCTTAGAGATAAGTTTCCAGGTTTGAGAGAAGAGAACGATTACGTAGCTGGTTCATAAAGACTCAAACTCTACAAGGAGCTTATCAGAAACTGATCTCTGAGTCATATCATGAATAACTCTGAACCACATAAGATGTTCCAGACAATAGCACATAGGAATGACCCATATTCCAGCCACAGTGACAAAGTCAGAATAATAATCATGCACTTTGAGATAATTCACATTTCCTTTGTCATTCTATGTAGGTTGAGAACGAGAGCAATATGGGTATCCAATAAGCTTAGAACCCAATTAATGATCATAACAATTTGAGAGAGAGAGAGAGAGAGAGAGAGAGAGAGAGAGAGAGAGAGAGAGAGAGAGAGAGAGAGAGAGTTTTACCATCTTATTCATCTCTTGGCATAATACAGCAATAAATGGAAGAAATCCAAGAAAACATAAAAATCAGTCAGCAAGCATCAAAAGAGTGCCAAGAACTCCCTATTTGGCTAAATTATGCTCTGAAAATTTCTCCATAAAAGAACATGAGAAAACTAGAAACCACCAATAAATTCCAGCTGACCAATTACAAAAATCCAATAACCCATCCACCATGGAAAATCTAGATCACTAGATGCTTATTTGATAGAACAGCTAAAGCCTCCAAGAATTGTTTCCAAAACCACCACCTTCACCAACTTCAGACACCCAAGGAGCAAAGAGAACACTTCTGTTTCATTTAAACTACTATCTAATAAAGGTTCTGAATAATTACTCCACACAGTCCCCTCTTAATCTAAATTACTCCCCCCAACACCAGCTCTACCATCCTCGATAATAACACTTCCATCAAAATTTAACTTCGAACAACTCCACGGAGGAAGAGTTCACCTGGTAACTGAGCAAGTATAACAGGAGCAGAAAACAAGTTCTCTGAACATCGGCATAATTCGGCAGCACAGACAACTCCGAATTTGTTGCAAGTTAACATCCAACATATAGCCATACCAGGCCTAACCCACCAGACCCACCACCGAATAAGAGTTGTCTTTTTAACAATCAACTGTTCCTTTCTTTCTAAAGATCCAAAAGACAGCCACCCAAAAAGAAAGATGCCACAAAATTAAACCATTATGAGAGAAGATCCTCAACCAAGATAAAAACAGATAAATAAGTCTGATATAAGCAAACTGATGCAGGACAAAATTGAAAACTAATCTAAATGATGCAAGATGAGATCAATAACAATAATAACAATTATAATGAATCAATTGAAACAGATTGACACATCATTCCATGCTAAAATCCACTAAGTTAATTATGAGGAAATCCAATTCTCGTTACAGTCCTGCAATTTGGGCCCTCAAAGAATGGAGGAAGGGACCAAGTGGAGAGTAAGAACCTCCACCTTGCCTAGGGATCTGCCGAGTCGAGTAGATAATCAAGATCCTTGAGGATTTGAAGGGCAGCCAGGCTCAATCAGGGGTAACAATTGAATAGTAGTGGACTGAATATAGTTTTAAATGAAATTCAGGTTTAATCCAATACACCCACAACTTTATAATGCTAGGCTTAAAATTCAGAAGTGAAAACAGGAATTAAATGGGCTGTAATGCGTTGAAACCAGATCTAGTGCTTGCCATTCTAGATCTATTGCTGGTCTGATCAGATCTAAAGGGCTGGGGGAATGAACAATTGTAATTGATTGATGGATAAGGGGCTGATTGGAGGGCTGCAAGGGTTTAATGGTGTTGATTGGGATTTGGGTTGGATCTAGGATTCCACCATGTGAGTAGATCTAAATCTGGATGGGCAAAAAAGTGTGAGATGGATATCAAAGGAAAGGGAAAACAGTGGAGATAAATACCTTGGGATGGAGATAGTTTGATATCGTGGCTTCGCACCAAACTCCCCTTCGCGGGCGAGAAGAAGATCCTGCAAGAGAAATCTCAAGAAGGCCTTTGGAAGAAAACCATTATTCATTCATCATTATTCCTCTTTTCCAAGAGATACAACCTTAATATGGAGTAATAAGAGAACCCTAGAAACCAATGGTTCAGATTAAAACATCTAGATCTTGTCTCATAAAATAAAACCAAACAAATAAAATAAAATAAGACCAACAAGTGGCTGTCGACAAGGTGGAAAAGGGCTGCCTTGCGCATGGGGATTTGTGCGCAAGTCTTGTGCACGCATCCTTATGCAAGGGACTTTAAGTTGTGGGCCCTCCGGGCCCCTCTTCTTATATATGTAGTTTTAAACTCTTTAATTCCCTTGGGTCCCTTGCCAATCTTTAAATCTTCATGATGACTCCACAATTGCTCATCTCCTGTGGACCATCCCAGTATGGGGTCTTCCGCGGGTCCACCACCGGAGGCCTTCCGCACGCCCGGATCAAGATCCAACGGTGTATCTTCGCCCAAAGGCCGATCCAACGGTAGATCTTCACGATTGTGATGTATCGAGCCCATGAAAAGTTGATCCAGCCACAAGGAAGCCTTATCAACCATTTTCTTCTTACGCCTTTGGTATGTCTTTCCATATCTGGAGTTGATGTCCCCATCAATTCCCCTCAGCTGTGAAGATTTCGCCACTGGCAAAACAAAACTGTCATACCTCTCCAAAATATCTGGGTCCATTCGCTGTAGCTCATCACGGGTAATCCAAGTACCATCTGAAACTGGCCTATTCTTCCACTTGACAAGGTACTTTTGAACCCCACCGTATTTGGTGGAAACCAAGGTCTCATCCAAGATATCCTCCACAGTCTCTTTATGTTGGCTCAAAGGGGGTGTAGGTGGAGAAGGAAGATCAGGCTCAAATTGGGAATGTTCATATGGTCCAAGCACCTGTGGTGGGTCAGCTTTGGTGGCTATTGGGTCTATAGGTACGGGAAACTGATGATCATCAGGTGAAGTTGTGGGACCTCTAAAGATCACGAGATCTTCTACATTGAAAATCGGACTAATCCCCATGTTCGGTGGTAGTTCTAACACATATGCATTTGGACCTAGTCTCTTTAAAATTTTGAAAGGTCCCATACTGCGGGCTTGTAACTTCTTAGCAGTCCCCTGAGGGAACCTTTCAGGCCTCATCCTGATCATCACATAGTCACCTATGTTGAATTCAACATGGCGACGATGTGCGTTGGCAGCAGTTTTGTAGGACTCATTATGCATGTTAATTCTTTTCTTGATCTCATCATGCAATTCATGTATGTGTTGTGCAAATGACTCAGCTGATGCAGATGGCCTAGATAATGATGATATGGGAATTAGGTCAACTGGCATCCTAGGCTTATACCCTAACACTGCTTCAAATGGACTCATACCAATGGACCTATTAACCGAACTATTGTATGCAAACTCAGCAGTCGGTAACATAGTATCCCACCATTGGTCCCCTTCTGTTGAGGAGTTCCTGAGCTGGTTCTCACATTCATAGGGTTAGCCCTAGGTTCCACATTGCGTGAGTCTACCTTCTTAGGAAATTGAAACCTCAACATATTGCTCTAGGTCTTGTACATTCTCCATACATCTCAGCAAGGGTTGTGACCCTATGCTGAATCAGCTCCTTTTTAATCTCAGGACGCAAGCCCGTCCTAAACCGAGAGAGAAGAGATGACAAATCCTCTCGGACCTTCAAATTTCGTGATGTAACTCGGAGACAGTCATACTACCTTGTCGAAGGTTGCTCCTCTGATCGAGCAGTCTCTCCCGATAGGATTGGGGAAGTTACTTGTCCTTAAGTCTTTCT
>WHSA01000233.1:0-219115 GCA_012931725.1 Litsea cubeba | reverse complement strand
TGGGCCCTACCTAATGTAAGATGAGCTAATGCAATGGGGTCACAATGCTTTAGATCTAATTGGCGGGACCCAGTGGTGATGTACTATTTTAATCTCATAAATTCATACAAAATTAAGGGTTTTAGCTAATTTTGACTTTGAACATTCCCCCTTTCTCTGGAATAGGGGTTTGGTAGGTTCCCTTTTGATCGGGGCCTATTGTAATGTATTTTCAGCAGTTTCTTTCAAGAATGTTCATGCTGCTTCTGCTGTTTTCTGTGTAAAGTTTCAACTATAAAAAGATCCCATCATTTGTTTGGTAGGGTAATCCATTCCTTCATACACAATTTGAACCAATCGGATTTTCTCAACTTCATGGAAGGGATACTGGATCAAAAAGCCATTGAACTGTTCCAAGAATTTGTAAAGTGTCTCCCCCTCCTTTAGGTAAAATTTATTAATTGAAACAATCGGGTTTTCTCAACTCCATGGCAGATTTCCTAATCGAATCGGCTTTTTGTTTGGAATAAATTTTTTTATAAAATTCTTCAACTAGTTTGGTCCATGTTGTGATGGACATGGACTTGACCTGTAAGATATAAAGCCAGGTTTTAGCCTTCTCCTAAAATAAAAATGGGAATAACCTAAGCTTTAGGGCATCCTTAGTCATATAATAGATTTTCTTGGTCCCACAAATGTTCTCAGAATCCCTAACATCTTGGTATATGTTTTCCTGGTCTAGCCCGCGAAATACTGGAACCAGATTTTAGCTCAATGGTAGCATTGGTCTGAGGCAAAGTGATGCAGGACGATTGAGTTGTCCTGGTGGAGGTACATGTAATCCTTCAAAGTCATGGGTGGGTCCCTTTTATCAGCCATTCTGATAATTTCTTCAAAAATTGAAGAAGTTCCAACAACGGTTAATGCTAATTCGAGCTTAATCCTGATCAACCTTTTATTTCTACGTTCCCACTATTTTTGTCTTTCAGGAATAGCTTTCATGCACTGGTTTAACCTAATCTATATGCAAGGTCCTATTAATAATAATATAACACGCAATCAATCAAGCAAAGACTAGGGCACACAATGAATTCTAGTAGGTTCACCTAACTTCTAGGCAGCTCTTAACTTGTTTGAAAAGTGCACCTAGGCCTCCAATCCGGTCTTATGAAGCCAAATCGATTAGTTAAGTCCTTAGGATGAGTGGTGGGCTCACAATGCTCTTGGCAAGGGCCCCGCTTAAGAACCAAACTCCTAGATTAGAGACTGTCATAATTTCTTATAGGGATAGGACTTACCAAGACATCAAATTTACCAAAGAGCGCAACTAGTGCAACCGTTGGTGGTCTTCTTCCTAATGAGCTAGAATTCCTAGGGTCTCGTTCCTACTTGATTTTAATCAAAGCTTGGTACCTATGTGAGATGTGGTTAAACTAAATTGGGCAAGGATCTAGTGATGAAACCCAGTCCTTATCTTATTGGGGTCAATTGCCCTTAACTAGGTGTGTGGATCCAATTACTTTGGTGTGTCAATCAAGCAATCACACTTTGCGACAATTTAAGTCAATCTAGCCTCACTTGCAAGTAAAAGATTCGTGGGGTGAAGTTTAGACAGTCTTACAGCGGGTACACGCTAATATTTAACCTGTAGTTTTTTTGTAGTTTTTTGCAATTCTGAGAGCAATTTTTATTTTTGGCAATTCTGAAAGCAACTTGTTTGCTTAAGAGAAATTTCCTTGATTTCCTTCCTTCTAAAGTCCTTCCAAACTTGGAATTGTACCTAAGATAAAATACTAAAGAGTTAGATCTAAATAAAATACTAAAAATAACTAACTATTCTAACTAAAATCCCTAAATAGAAAAATCAACCTAGTCTAAATTTCAAATCCCTAAATTAAAGCAATTTGAGTGAAAGATACAACTCTAAAGCTCCTAATACGGTCATAAGTTAATTGGCCACACTTTGCTTTCCTAAGTGTTGGAACTGTTGCACAGGCTCGGCTGAATAGATCTGTAAGACCCATTTAGATTAGTGAGAACCTTAAAACAATGGCTGCGATTCAATCTCCCAATAAGCAAGAATTAAACAAAAATAAAAAGTGAGACGAAAAAGGATGAAAAATGAAGAAGTTACGCAATTATAAAGTTGACTACTTGAACCAGTTTCGCTGTTGATTGCAGAATTTGCCTGACTGACTGACCCAATTTACAGCGCTAAAAGTCTAACTTTCCGAAAGTATTTTTTTCTGAGATTTTGAGCCCTCAAAAGCTATATATCAAAGTCCAATCTAGCATAATTTCAAGTAAAAAAGAGCCCGTTTGACTAGTTTCCAAAGTGCGAACTTTTGGGCAAAAACTAGGCCAAATCTGTAAAATAACAGTGCCGAAACTTGTCTTTTATGCACCCACTTGAAATCAGTCCGAAAATTATTTAAAAACCAGCAAACAAAACTTAAAAAATCAGTTACTATGTATATAAAAAATCATAAAAACTAAATCTAATGCATGCTATGAATGCAAAAAAATCATGTAAATATGCTGTGATATGCACTAATAATATTAAATAAGAGAATTTTTTTTTATTGGTTCCCTGGCAACGGCGCCAAAAACTTGATCGTGATTTCAATCAACACTAAATACCGCAAGTGCACAGGTGTCTATGAATAGACAGCGGCAAGTACAGGTCGAGCCCATAGAGAGCGTATGAGGAAGAATAAAGAAGAAGAATCTAAAGGTGTCACAAGTAATTAATAATCCATAAAACTAAAAAAATAGTTAATGGGATAATGATAATGAAATAATCAATAATGATAAAATAGATCAGGGCATTCAGAATCCATAAAGCAATCCAAAACAACCTTTTTTTCATGAAAACACGCGTTGATCAGTTTTTCTACTTCATATCTGGACCCAATCAAGGCATCTAAATCCAGATAATCTAACTTTAAAACTAATTTTTCTCAAAGAGATAATTTTTCTATGAAAGTTAAGAACAATACCTAAGACCTCCTTACCTTTATCAAAGTACTACAATTACTTAATCATTACCTATCAAGTCTTATGTATAGACCATCAAAAAGAACATATTCCCAAGTATATATGATCTATCAAATCAAGCATAGATAATAAAAAGCTTATTCTAGTGTTGAGAACTAAAAAAAGAAAGGCACCTATTGGTATGAAGACAAGCCTACTCAAGCTTATTCTATTTCCAGCTCTCCTTTTTTTTTTTTCAATCTTTCAAAGGTAGATTTGGGCCTTGTCCAAGCAAGACATAGCTTTTAGGAACGAGCTGAAGTTGTACTTGACAATGCTATCAATGAAAATAATCTTTTTCTTACGAGTAATGGCCGATTAACTTAGTGATTGGGCCTGCAAGATGAAGTTAAGTAGTCCCTAACTTTTTTTTTTATGAGAATGCTTATTGATCTAGTTATTTATGTTCTTGAATGATTGAGTAGGCTTGTCTTCAGACCAGTACGTGCCTTTCTTTTTTTTACTTCTCATTGCTAGAATAAGCTTTTATTATCCATGCTTGATTTTGATAGATCATACATGGGAATATGTTCTTTTTTACGATCTATGCATAGACTTGTTAGGTAATGATTAAGTAATTCTAGTGCTTTGATAAAGGAAAGGAGGCCTTAGGTATTTTTCTTAATTTTTATAGAAAAATTATCTCTTTTAGAAAAATTGATTTTAAAGTTAGATTATCTGGATTTAGATGCCTTTATTGGGGCCAAATATGAAGTAGAAAAACCGATCAACATGTATTTTCATAATAAAAAAAAGGTTGTTTTGAATTGCATGATGGATTCTGAATGCCCTGATCTATTTTATCATTATTGATTATTTCATTATCATTATCTCATTAACTATTTTTTTAGTTTTATCATTTATGCATTATTAATTACTTGTGACACTTTTAGATTTTTCTTCTTGATACGTTCTCTGTGGGTTCGACCCGTACTTGCTACTGTCTATTCATAGATACTTGTGCACTTGGGGCATTTAGTGTTGATTGAAATCACAATCAAATTTTTGGCGCCATTGCCAAGGAGCCAATCAAGAAGAAAAAATCTTATGTAGTATTGTTAGTGCATATCATAGCATATTTACATAATTTTTTGCTTTCATAGCATGCATTAGATTTACTTTTTATGATCTTTTATATACCTGGTTGCTGATTTGTTAAGTTTTGTTTGCTGATTTTTAATTAATTTTCGGACTAATTACAAGTGGGTGCATAAAAGACAAGTTTCAACACTATTATTTTAACAATTTAGGCTTGGTTTTTGCCCAAAAGTTCGCATTTTGAAAACCAGTCAAACGGACTTCTTTTGACTTAAATTCTTTATGGATTGGACTTTGATATATAGATTTTGAACCCTCAAAATTTCAAAAAAGGTTTTTTTTTTTCAGAAAGTTAGACTTTTAGCGCTGTAAATAGAGCCAGTCAGGCATGTTGATTCTACAATCAACAACAAAACTAGTTCAAATAGCAAACTTTATAATTGCATAACTTCTTAATTTTAAATGCCATTTTTTTTAATTCTTGCATATTGGGAGATTGAATCCCAACCACTCTTTTTTATACTTTCACTGATCTAAGTGGGTCGTACAGATCTGTCAAACCGGGCCTGTGTAACAGTTCTAACACTTCGAATTTTTCTTGCACTAGACAGTAAAGTGTCCATTTAACTTAGGACTGCATTAGGAGTTTTAGAATTGCATCTTACATTTAAATTGTATTAGTTTAAGGATTTCAAAGTTAGATTATGTTGATTTTTCTATTTAGGAATTTTATTTAGATTTGTTAGCTATTTTTGGTTGTTTATTTAGATCTAACTCTTTAGTGTTTTATCTTAGGTACAATTCCTGGATTGGAAGGACTCTAGAAGGAAGGAAATCAAGGGAATTTCTCTTAAGCAAATAAGTTGCTCTCGGAATTGCCAAAAATAAAATTGCTCTCAGAATTGCAAAAACCATCAAAAAACTATAGGTCAAATATTAACATGGACTCATTGTAAGACTTTCTAAACTTTACCCCACGAATCTTTTACTTGCAAGTGGGGCTAGATTGATTTAAATTTTCGCAAAGTGTGATTGCTTGATTGACACACGAAAGTAATTGGACCCACACACTTAGTTAAGGGCAATTGACCCCAATAAAATAAGGATTGGATTTCATCACCGGATCCTTGCCCAATTAGGTTTCATTTAAGGGGAAGAGTCCATGGATCTGGGACTCTAGTTCCCAGATCTGATGGATCTCCTCCCTTATCCAGATAATGGACTAGGCGGGTTTGGGCCAGGTCTGGTCCATGGTCGGGTTTTGGGTCAGGTCATGATTTAGATACGGACCCAGGTTTAGGTCTACATTGGGCATGGGTTTGATGGGTCAAGTTTGTTTTGGGCCTAATGGGTTTGGGCTAAACTCGTGTTAGGTTCAGGTTTGGACATGGTTTGGCGGGTCTTGTTTGGGCTTGGTCTTAGGTGGGTTTGATTTCGGTACGGGTTATTAATTTTTCAAAATGTGCAATTTCATATGTTTGATGTTTCATATCGTTGTTTTCTTATCAAGAATAATAAGTGGAGAATTGTAATTGAGACTTCAGCTGACATAAAAAAAATATAATATACGGTAATTTATATGTTCTGTATGTAATTAAGAAGTTTTCTTATGTTTTAGTAAATGTTTTTCTTTTATATATTTTCTATATACTCATAATTTTTGTATTTTTTTTCTGCTCTCCATTTTGCTTTCTCTTTCTCAATCTTATAAGGTTTATTTAACATCCATGCATGGTATATAAAATAAGCATGCCTCCCAATTGCATTTGACAATCAATTTGTTCATATTTATATTTAAATTTACTTTAAACTAACCTATCTCTCCATCCAATATCCATGACCCATTAATCGGAAGGGATAAAGGTATATGGGGTTCTCCAAAAGATGATGATTAATTCTGAATTTTATAAACAATTATTTTAAATATGATTTTTTTATGTACACAGTGTTTACTTTTAACTTAAATTGGGTTTTTCCACTATGAATTAAAGGCTCGCGTTGGACACGGGCCCTGAAGCACTAGTTACACTAATAGTGGATCACTGATTGAAGGTAAGATACTTGTAAAGGTCTCCTTATAGATAGGGGCATTATGAAAAGAAAAATAATAATCAGATGAGGGCTTCTTAGACTCGTAGTGCAAGAGTCTTGGTCATCTTGAACTCTCATGTAATATTCTACTCGATCCGATAGGGCCTACAAAAATGGCATAATCACAATGATTTTTGTCATCTCAATTGTCCAATCATTGTAGTCATCTGATATGCACCATTGTAGCTTTGATTTCAAATTAAATTGGGTTCTGAATGGCAATGTTTAAAGATTTTTAAGGTTTAGGGAAAGGTTTTAATTTATAAGATTTTAGTTGTCACTCAATAGCCCTTATTCGTTCCTGAGGCTTCTGCCTGGACTTTTCCACCAATGATGACCTCTGCATAGATGAAATCAAATCAGAACACCAAAATCCATACAACCATAAAAAAGTTAAAATCAACAGAAATCAAATCAGAACACCAAAATTCAACAAACTGAGCATCCTAGAGCCTCCCTGATTGGATCCTCAGAGCAAAACCTTTTGCTCTTCAATCATTTTACATGCAATTTGATATGCAAACAAAACAACATACCACCAACTGTCACTTACATGTACCTCAGCTGATCCAAACACACGAACCTTGATTTCCACCTAAACTGAGTTTATCTGCACTAACTGTTCATCTCTCTTCGAGTCTTTCAAATCTTCCAATACAAGAAAATGGAAGCAACAGAAATCCTCATAACCAAAACACCAGGCTTTCAAACATTCTAAATTTAAAACCGAAAGCAGCTAAAAAGCACGCAATTTAACGGATCAGATGCGAAATTCAACAGGAATTGACAGAAAGAATCAGGAAATCCACAAGATCCTTCCAAGAAGTTGCAAAACAGAGAAGGACCAATTGTACCCTCAGATGAATCCATTCATCTAAAATCCCGAATGTTTCCAAATCCAAGATCGAATTGAATTCGTGCTTAAACACATCGGAAAGAGGAAAATAACAGATTCAAGAACACAGTCATGAACAAATTCAAAAACAAAACAAGAAGAGAGAGAGAGAATAGAAATAGTGATCGCGAAAAATCAAAACCTTAGAAAGAACACTTTGAGAAGAGAAAAAAATAAGTGATTTGAGGAGCTTCTGACCTGAAACGAGAGAAATTCCAAGCGAGTCTTCTCCAAATCTACAGATCCGCTTTAACTTCCAGCACAAATGAAATCTCGAAGCTCCAGCACAAATGAACCGAACGATTAGGGCTTTGGAGGGAAGAGAAATCTCAAAGATTAGGGTTTTGAGGGAGAGAGATCTCAGATTTGGGAAGACGAAATGAAGCTCCAGCACAAATGAACCGAACGATTAGGGCTTTGGAGGGAAGAGAAATCTCAAAGATTAGGGTTTTGAGGAAGAGAGAGATCTCAGATTTGGGAAGACGAAATGCTGGTACATATAGTAGCGGAATATAATTTCCGCTACTGAATACATATAGTAGCGGAATATACTTTCCGCTACTGTAGGCATGCAATATTTGTGGTATGACCTAATACTCTAATAGCAGCAAAATATCGGTTCCGCAGCTGTATCCCCCATTTTATATATTAAAAACTTATATACACTACACTTAATAGCAGCAAAATAAAATTACCGCTGTTGTATGTATAGTGTATTATACACTATACTTAATAGCCGTAAAATAAAATTACCGCCGCTGTATGTAGTGTATATGTATTAAAAACTTACCTACACTACACTTAATAGCAGCAAAATAAAATTACCGCCACTGTATGTATAAGGTATATGTATTAAAAACTTATGTATATTACACTTAATAGCAGCAAAACACGATTACCGCTGCTGTATGCAACATAATACTGATTTTTAGCGACGGATACATAAACTGCCGCTAAAAACCGCCGCTAATTCCCAATTTTCTTGTAGTGTTTATAAGATTTTAGCGATTTATGGTAATGTCAAAGGAAAAATCTTCTTTTAGAAATGATAATAATGTGATTTACCTAATTAAAAAGGGGATAGGTATTATGAAATCTCGTTTTAGAGATGTGAGAGGAAAGTGGAAAATCTTTTAGGATACATTGATATGGAGTTAAATTAGGAGATAATAAAGGACCGATACTTTTGGGAATGATGCTTTGCGAAAACTTACAAGGATGCACCACACGTTTCTCTCTTGTGAAGAGGGTTGTTGCTTATATATATATATATATATATAGGGATATTCCCGATACTTTTGGAATGATGCTTTGCGAAAACTTACAAGGATGCACCACACGTTTCTCTCTTGTGAAGAGGGTTGTTGCTTATATATATATATATATATATATAGGGATATTCCTGTGCATCATTCCCTCATCATATGGTGAGAGACAAACTCAATGGAACCTACAGATCATGAAACTTGTAGGGGATGACAAGATACATCTTGGATAAGACCATATATCAAATTTGGGGTCAATCTCATGCCTCTAACCCATTCATCCGTGGCCCACAAATTTAATAATTTTATATTAGAGAAAAGAATTTGACTCTTAATCCAACGGTCCAATCCATTTGGATAGGTGAAAATTCAATGGGTCAAGTGTACTTAAGGTGATTCCATGTGTGTGGATGATTTGGATGTGTTATAAAGTCAACCCTATTATGTTGGATGGATGCACATGAATATTTTTCATATATATATATATATATGAGAGATGCTCCTGTGATAGCATCTATCACCTTACTATGATAGATAAGGTGAATATCTCCACACACACACACACACATATATATATATATATATATATAAAGAACAGCCTCTTACCCTAGTAAGAGGCGACAGTTCTTACCTGCCTACCGAGGGTTTGAAGTTATTTAGTCACCTTTCCTCAGTTGAGGGCTATCCTACCTCACATGAGGTCAACTTCCCTTACTAGAGGGCTAGGTTAAAAAAAAAAAAAAATTATTCTATTGGATGTGTTGGTGGTGTTTAAGAATATGAACACCCAGTTGGTTATTGAGGCGGTGCTTTCGGATCTTATTGATTTTAGTAATCCTTTCGTTTTTGAGTGATTTTAAATTTATTTCTAGAAAATCGAGTAGTTTCACTCCATCATCTCGCCAAAGTTCTCTCGATGGGGTTTGGACTGAAAGTTTCCTCCCAGTTGTTGGAGCTGGCCGGGTATATATCCTTTGTTGTTGCTTTTGGCCTTTTATTTCTTTTTTCTCTTAATTTCCTAATTTAATAAAAATAATAAGTTGGGACCCACCAAGTGAGGTAAGTAGGTCAATATCACATATTTTTTTCAAGAGTAAATTAGCGATAGGTCCCTGAAGTGGAAACTTATGTTCCCACGATCACATATTTCGTCACTGATTTGCCCTCTCAATCTTTTTAGACATAAAATCTTCCCTCCTCCCTCCTTCCTAAATCCTTTCGATCTTTGCTCCTCCCACCTTCCTAAACAAGCTGGTATCAGAGCATTGCACGTGATCTGAAGAAATTCGACGGATCGGATTTCAAAGGGTTGACGGAGAAGACAACCGGTGGGTCGGTGTGACTTTAGCCTGGGTTCGGAGTTTGTGCAGATCGGACAACAAGAGGGGCTGAGGGGCTGCGGTTTTCACATGCTGAAGCATAGAAGAGATTGGTTCTAATAAGCACTGGAATCATTCAATCAACTGTAACATGATAATCAAAGTCATTGAATCTACCTAATTAATTCATTAAACTTATTAATTAGGACATTTATGACCAATAATAAAAGGCAAACCGAGTAATAATCAACTACTATTTAATATTTGACCAAACAAAACTCCTCAGCATGACACATCTCTCAAGGTTAATTACCGGGTATGAGCATTCCCCAAAGTGCGTTGCCCATACTTTTGATGATATATTAGAGGTCAAATTACAAAGGTCTCACTACAATTTACAAGATAACACATGATTCTAGCACATAACATGGTTATAACAACATGAGTATAAAAAACTTAGAATCTCATATTGTAACTTTTGTTTTAGCAAAGGATTTTATGTAATTTAATCAACGTTCAGAACAAGGTACGTAAATCAGAATACACAACATGGGGTGTAGGTTCCAGCAAGGTTTCAGGTATATCAGTTCATAAGTGGGCCTTACAAGATTATGATAAGGTCATCTAAACACATACAGAAGATTTTGTGGCTTTTCTATGCACAAGGGTCGACTTAGACAATACACCATAAATCCAATAATATATATTAGCAATTGAAGTGATTCAAAGTTCTATAAAATGCTACAGACGTCCACTATTTTATGGCAAAAGATCTCAGTCAAATTTGACTGATCAACTAATATTATTGCATGGTAATATAAAGTAAAATTCAGATTCTCTAAAGTGGGACAAGTTCACCCTAATAACTTGTTTTGGTCATCCAAACTTAGAATCATGCGATCTACCCATCGATTTTTTAGTGCTCGATGAGACAAACGACAAAAAAAGGGATTATAAGATTTTATCGAACTCCGTAAGTTACAGATCACAACAAAAAGATAAACCATGCATTCTACACTAATCAAACATGTCATGGAATTACTATACAATCACAAAAACATCAAATCAAAGTGTGTGCATCATGATTTAGGTGCAAGATACATCATGAACATGGAAATTACAAGAATAACATCAAAGTTGATAAAACAAGATCATAAAGACTAAAGGTAACTAACATAGATTGATAGACAAGAATCCACCCAATCTAAACCATTAAAAATAAAAATCAAGGGTCATAAAACATGTAGAATCATGGGTCTTATACTAAAGTAGGCATCTTCGCGTAGATCTTGAAAAAAAAAAAAAAAAAAATCAAACCCTAGATTATAGCAGAATGAAACTGACGGATTAGAAAACTCCAGTACTAAGGTAATATGGTAAGGTTGCTTGCCTCAGGTGATGATCAAAGTTGCAAAAATATGTTGGCAATGTATGAAGGGGATTTTTTTTTTTATTGTGATGAAGATGCCACACCCAAGCCCTTGCTCAAGCCCAAACCTCTATTCTTCTTTTTTTCTCTCTCTAATGTGGGTGTGAGCAAATACATATATATGGTTTATGCTCTTTATATGACGTGATGATGCACTCATCTCATAGTATTAATTTTGTTTCGTTATGGTCGAAATGGCCGAAATTTTTCCTTTCAGTCAAAGTGGGCGAAACGAATTTGGGCCAAAACTTTCGGTTTGAATTTCAGTCAATCTTGGCCGAAATTCAAGATTTTGGGCGAAATGTGACTTTTTCTGCCGAAATGGAATTTTACATAAATTTCTTTTTACTTTTTTTATACATATATTTTGTATTTCTTATATTTTAACAAATATATAATTCTAAAAAAATTACTATAATGGATTAAATCTATATTTATTACTTTTTCTATTTTTTTACTTATATAGATGTATATATATTATGTTTTATTTTTCCCGAAATATAATTCCGAAAAGTTTCGTCGAAATTTCGAATCGGCCGAAACTTTTCATTTTACAGACCAGAGCGAAATGAGGTCCAAAACGATATTAACAACTAAGTCGTCTTCCGGTACGTGATATGCAACTATTATTTCTAATTTTAGCACAACTAGTATTACCTTTTTTATTCTCTCTTTTTAAGATTGTGCGGTTGGAGAAAAAAAAAAGAAAAAGAAAAATATGTTGTATATGTAGTGGTTCCTCTCAACATAGGTAGTTTCTACCAATAAAACTTCTAAAATTCTTGTTATAACACTCATGCCCACTTTACAATTCCTAGTACCAAACAACTTGAGTTTCTTAACAAGTTTACTATCATGGCAACAAAGAGTCCTAATTTCACATTTTGGGCCCCACACATGAAATCAATGAAATGAATGAGAAACCTAATTTAGGCCCACCTAGTATATATGCATGCATGTATGCGAATAGGATGCATTGGCATTATTTATAATAAAATCAAACATTAATACGATAAAAATATATATAATTAATTAAGGTGTAAGGTACTGGGTGAAAATGCAATTCATCGCATCTATCAAGGGCAGGGTCCGCTCCAAAATCAATATCAACTAAGTAATCCGGAATGGAGTCCTTACATAAAGGGTAATAATCAAGTGAGAGCTGTTCTCATGGTTCAAATTGTGAGAACTATAGGTGGGGCCCACCTATTGCCCAATCCAAGACCTTGCAATGGACAGGGACCCCTTACAGTCACAAGGCCTAGGGTTTGTGGCCAATGCGAATGAATTAGACCGTTTGATCGACTATATACCCATATGAATAGATTGTGCTTGTTGGCCATGGATAAAGGGGTTAGAAGCATGTGATTGGGGTCAAAGTTGATATTCGGATCGGAGTGGTCCCATATAGATCTTTCAATCCCCTCCGATCCCATTCCAAAATGGGGCCCCCTAATGGGCCCCATAAATAAGTTCTCATGGTGATTCCGTGAGAACTATTCTCAGTGGATCACATCCCTTACATAAAACTCAAGGGCGGAGCCAGGAACTTTACCTTAGGGGCCACTATTTAAGTATGCAAACTTTTCTTTGAGGCCGACATAAAATAAATTAAAAAAAATAAAAAAACATTAAGATTTTCCTTTACATGGTTATCTGAAAATCCCTCTACCCCCTAGTTCTGCCCCTGTCCAAACTTATGCAAATAAACGTGCTTAACAATGTCCCTAACCAGCTGAGGACGATAAATATGACATTACTGGTAATTGCAACAACATAGAATCATTCCATTGAGAATTAATGTCACCCCAAACCATATGTCACAACATTGCTAGCCATGGACAACAAGCCTAACCACTTCCGCCTCTTGTTCTCATGCAAATGGCCCAAACAAACTAAACTTACCCACCTAACATAGAATGTGACCGATTAGTATCTTCTCCTTCAATGTAGTCATTGAGAATGTTCTTCTCCAAGCAATTCATGGGGCCCGCTTAAATGCATATCTCTCCATTGGAGGAGGCCGGGCAGATCAAAAGGTCTTCTTAGGGATAAGAAGGAGACAAAAAATCATTGATGTGTGATTTATTATTTCAATCCATTAAAATTGTAAGTACACGGTTGCCTTGTTAAGAAAGCGGCAGTTACGGGTTGAACCCATAGGAAGCCTTTTTAAGTTAACTGATAAAAATCTGAATTTTATACACTACAACAAGTTGCACTTTTAGCCATGCTTTTTAAAATTCGTCGGTAAAAGGTACACTTTTGCCGACGTTTTCACTTTTGTCGGTAAAGGGTATACCTTTACCGACGTTTATTAAAAACGTCGGCTAAGTGCAGTCTTTTACCGACGTTTCGTAAAAAAAAAACGTGGCTAAAAGTACACCCTTTACTGACGAATTTTAAAAAACGTCGGCAAAGGCTATTCTTAAATTTAAAAAGAAAATAATTTATTTTTTAAAATTTACTGACGAAATAAAACGTCGGTAAATATGCCTTTTAATTTTGTTTTTTAATTTTTACCGACGAAATTAAACGTCGGTAAATATGTTTATGAACATTTATTTATTTTTATATTAATTTTACCGACGAAATACAAACGTCAGAAAATATATTTTTTTAATTATTTTTTTAATTTTACCAACAAAATTAAACGTCGGTAAATATAATATTTTTATTTATTTATTTTATATTAATTTTACTGACGAAAAATAAAAAGTCGGTAAGTATCTTTTTAAATTTTTATTTTTTACCTTTACCGACGAAATTAAACGTCGGTAAATATGTTTATTAATTTTTATATTAATTTTACCGACGAAAATAAAAAACGGTCGGTAAATATGTTTATTAATTTTCATTTATTTTTTATATTCATGTTACTGATGAAAATAACACGTCGGTAAATATCTTTTTAAATTTTTATTTTTTACTTTTACTGATGAGATAAACGTCGGTAAATATGTTTATTAATTTTTATTATTGTTATATTCATTTTACTGATGAAAATAAAAACGTCGGTAAATATGTTTTTTAATTTTAGAGGATAAATAAAACGTCGGTGAATCTGTTTAATAATTTTTATTTATTTTTATATTCATTTTACCGACGAAATAAAATAATTATATCCATGATGAATCAAGCGATGAGATTTGACCAGATAATCATTGTTGACCTCCTAAAGAGGATTTTAGGTTTAGATCGGGAAAAAGTGGCCCACAAAATTTAAAATTGAACCATTAACCCTTTGATCCTTTTGGTCAATATCTCACAATACATGAAGGATCAATCGTTGGAATTTGATCCAGTCGACGTTACTTGCCATATAAAGAGGGTCTATCGTCCATATCTTGCATTAATGATCCAGATTGTTCGGAAACGTAGAAAAAACGGACTGCATGTCTTAACTAGTGAATGCACTGTAGTAACCGTGCATTAATCCAATGATTGATATTTATTTCAAATATATTTCATGATCCATATTGAATCAACATTTGGGGTTGGGACCTATAACTATAAATGACCTTTTGAAGAGGACTAAAAATCTGGATTGCGAAAATAGGGCGTACAAATTCCATAAATGATGATCTAATGGTCTGTACGTTTTCATCAATACATTACAATATATAATGATCCAACGGTTGGCTTTTGGTATCATAGCCGTTTTTAGCCCCCTAACATGATCAACAATTTGGATCACAAGTTTTGGTGCCAGATTATTAAAAAAAATGAAAAAGGCGTCCAAGTTGTGTGTCCACTATAGCTCTGCCAAAACTAGGCCGGTATGTAAAACGTTTCACACTCATCATGAGAGAAAATGTATTGCCTCTTTTGCACATATTTTACACAGCAAAAGCACATGTGATTTACACACCTAGTGTGTAAATGTTGTAAACAAACATAAATGATATGAATCTTTTTCACATGTGGGATGTTTACATATGTAAATTGGGAGAAAACAAACGACCGGCCTCATCTATCCTTTTGCTTAGCAGAAAAGCAGAGTTCGTTCAGTCTGGGAAGAAGATAAGAATTTTGGAACTGATATTCGATATTAGATTTAAAGGACATGGATTTATACGCCCAGGAGTTTTTTGGGGCCAGCTCAATACTCTTATCCATCGGGCCATTGCACTTCGTGAAAGTCCCGGGGGCCTAACCCTAGAGGGAAGGGGGGGGGGGGGGGGGGTGTTAATATGGTGATCTACAAATAGTGACCTACTATGACCAATTTTAACTTAATTAAATTAAACTAATCTCTTGTGATGATTAACAATTAAAATGCGGAAGCTAAATAAACGCAATCATCACATAAGCATTCACCATAGCATTCACAAAACACGTTAGTTGAACTAGGAAAAGGAGGAAGAAAATCAACTCAGGAAGCTGATTGGAAGAAGAAGATGAGTCCAAGGGTGTCGACCTGCTCAACTGATGAAATTCTGTTTTAAAACAGAAACAGCCCAACGCAATTTTTTAAGTTAATTGCTGGGCACGCATGTCCGGTCGACCGACCACTCTAGGAGGTTGAGCGGCCCAACTGGGACAAACCTAATTTCTGATCAGGTTCAGAGAAAAATGGGCTAACTGAAGAGGGACTCTCTGAACACATAAAACCCTTAACCCAGCTAACTTACAGACTTAAACTAATATGGAAATGAGATATTACAAAATAATTCCATTTAAAAGATTGAAAAACTTGTAAGTCCAAGATAAATCATTTTTTCAAACGTGTTTAATTTGACAAATGTGGAAATAACTATGAATCCATTCAAATATAAATAATTTGGAAAACAAATCAATTGATTATGAGGATGTATATGTAAGTAATTCTTTTTCAAATCAATTTGTTCATAAACATGCATATTTATCATAACATTCCTTTTAAATTCGAAATGCATTTTCAATAAACAATTCTTCAAACAAATGAAATTCAAATATCTAGAAAATACTAAGAAAGTTTGAAACAACTAGATTTAGTACCAACAACACATATAACTTCTGAGAGGTGTTGGTCTAATCATAAGTCCAGAAGATGCATCATCTCCTCAGTTTTTAGGTGTACCTCCATGTCATCTGTTTTTAAATTCTAAATGAAATATATGAAAGGAAAGAAACTGACTCTCAAACAATTCAATCTGAATTTGGTCATAGGACAGACTTTTGGTCCACACGTGACTGTCAAGCTTGAACACTTGCCCTACTTCTTTTATTTTAAATAAACATCGAATTTGAAGTCGTATGATGAACTTAAATTCTACCATTATATTTCTATCTCCGAAGTTGAAGTCGTATGATGAACTTAAATTCTACCATTATAATTCTATCTCCGAAGGTGGTGCAAGGTGAGTGCAGTGGCTATGCAAGCGGGGTGGTGATGGCAGTGCAGTGGGTGGTTGTGAGGGAGAGTAAAAGAGTAGGAGAAAGAGAAGGGAAAGAAAAGAATTGACAAGGAGACGAAAATTAGCATCGGAAAATTTATCACCGATGTTTAATATAAAACATCAGTAAAGGTTGGTAGTCTTTTTTATTTGTTTTCAATTAAAAAAATTAAAATAATTTTTATTGACGAAAAATCTATTTTTTGCGACGAAAATAATCATCGGTAAATTTACCAAAAAATTTTCCCTCTCCCGCCACCGAAACCCCTCTTTTTATTATTAACATCATTTTTAAGGAAAATAAATATCAAAGACTATTATTGACGAATTCTATTATCAACGAATTTTATGACGTTAGTAAAATAAAATTTTAGTGATGTTTTTCTGTAAAAGTCCCTGCGCAGCAGCTCTGGCATCTTCCTCACCCTCTCCTTCCTCTCCATCCCCATCCACTCTGACGACTCCGCCGCCCGCTTCGTCCCCGACGCCGGCAGAGCCTTCATTTTCCTCCTCGCGCCGCCTGATGCCTCCCCTGCACTAGGTACACCCCTCCCTCTTCCTGCCCTCCGCACACACCGCGCACCATTCCCCCTATCCTCTCTCTTTCTTCTCTGTTCTCTCTCTCCCTCGTTCCCCATCTCTCTGTCTGCTCTCCTCCCTCCCTTCCTCTCTTCTTCTTCCTCCCCTGTCTCCCCTCGCCTGCGCACCTGCACATCACTCCCTCTCTCCCTCGGCTCTCTCTTTCTCTCTTCTCTTCTCTTCTTCTTTCCCTATTCCTCTCCCTCTCCCCTGCTTCCTCCTCTGTTCCGCCCTGCGCCCACCTGCACACCACTCCCTCTCTCCCTTGGTTCTCTCTCTCTCTTCCTCTCTTCTCTTCTTCCTCCCCTATTCCTCTCCTCTCCTCTCCTTTCTTTCTTCCTTATCCTCTCCTTTCTCCTTCTCCTTCCCACCACTCTCTCCGCTGCTACCCACCTTCTCTTCGCCTCCCCACTGCGCCTGAGCCCATTCCACATTCACTGTGCGCCACAAGGCACCCCACTGCCCTCGCACCCCTCACCCCGTTACTCGTTCAGGACCCCCGGCGGGCCGTTTTCGAGCCGTAGTGTTGGAAAATATTTTTTTATTTTTATTTTACGCCGGTAAAACTATTAGAGACTATTATCGACAAATTATATGACGCCGATAAAATAAACGGCCCGCGGCGTTTTTTTGTAAAACATCGGTAATGTTTAACTCTATTTTTAGAAAAATTAAAAATTAGAGTCCTTTATCGATATTTTTTTTTATCGACGAAAATTAGCATCGAAATATTTATTACCGACATTTAAAGGTTGGTAGACTTCATGTTTTGAATAACAAAAATAAAATAATTTTTTCCAATGAAAATTTTATTTCTTTTGCGACGAAAATAGTGGCATTTAATTTCCCACATTTTTTTTCCCTCCTCCGCCAAGAGCCCTATTTTCCCTCTTTTATTTCTCTTTCTCATACTCTCTGTCTCACTCTCTCTGCTGTCCGGCTCGCTCTCTCCGCTCACTCTCCTATTTCTCTCTCTCGCGCGCGATCTCTCTCTCTCTCTCTTTCTCTCTCTCTCTCTCTCTCTCTCTGCTCTTACCCCCTCTCTCTCTATTTTTCTCTCTCTCCCTCCCTCCCTCTCGCTCTACACTTGCCCTCCCGCGCGCCGGAGCCGCCACCTGTTCTCTCTCTCTCCCTCCATGCGCCGGAGCCGCCCCTGGTTCTCTCTTTCCCTCCCTCTCCCTCTTCCCCTCCCTCTCTCTCCCTCCCTCTCCCTCTCGCTCTGCACTGTGCACTCGAGGGACTTCGACCTCTGGTTGTGTGGAAAAAAAAGGAGGGTAGTCGCTGCCCAGAGATTACCGCCCCATAGCTGCCCGTCGAGAGTTACAGCCGAATGACGTCGTCAGACATAAGTCCAACCACCCACCTTCGTCCGTCAAAGAAGGAGAATGGAGGGGAGCAGCAGTGGGATTGCTTTACAGCATTCGATCTTCTGAAACAGAGGAGGAAGAAGAAACCTGGGCTCCCAGGACAGGTTAGGGTACAGGAAGAAGAAACCTGGACTTCGCCGAAGTCGAGGCTTGCCACAGCGATCATTGCTGCTCGGTTTCGTTAGAGATGAGGACCAAATCTGCGGTGGGCCACATCTGTGATCACAGATCTCACGGGTCAGATCGATTTCTATTTTTCTGAAACAGATAAGGGCTGTGTTGGAAAGGAGATCGAACTTTGATCTTCCATTACTCATCCAATCTTCCTGAGGGTTTAGGGTTCGAGATCTCTAGATTGGTCCACTCAATAAATCAACCCACTGGTGTGCGAAAAATAATAATCTACGCAGCACAAATAAAATCACAAGCACACACCACAAAGACACCAAATTTAAGGTGGAAAACCTAAACTGGGTAAAAAACCACCGATCCGTACTAGATCTAAACAAACACTATGAATCTCGCAATTACAAGAAACTCAGATTTCTTCTCTAGATATCCCCTATCTAAAGACTGAAGTTACCTTGTGTCGCATCACGCTTCAACGACATCACACCGTTGATTGCAACAGATCCAACGCTTGACTCCTCAAATCTTCTACGCAAGAAGATGATCTTCTACAAGGGATGCAGAAGAACTTGCTCTCTAGAGTACTTGGCAGCACAACTCTTCAAAAATCTCTAGAGAAAATTTCTCTCAATCAGATCATTAATTCAGAACTTGAGAGATGATCTTGTGTCTCTTTGGGTTGTGAGAAACACCCAATATATAGCCCCAAAATTCGTGCTTAAGACTCCTAAAAATATTCCACTTAGAATAAGAGTCCTTTTCAAAATTTCTTCTTTCAGTCCGGAACGAACTAGACTCCCTGAGCTAACCTCGCTATAGCGAGCTTCATCCTCGCTATAGCGAGGCATGCCTCTGTCTCGGGACGAGTTTTGGCCTGACAGCTTCTGCTTTCAGCCGTTTTTCTTTTCTCCAGCCTTTATCTTTAGCCTCTTTTGTTGACTAATAATGCCATGACTTCAATATTCTAACACTTCCAATCAGACCCAGAACAGAGAAATCAGAAGAGAGCTTTATCCCTTTTCTAGAGTGTGAAAGAGTAAAGTAGTTGTATCCTCATTTATGTATTTGGTCTGGTTGTTATCTGTGTCAAGTCATCGGGAGTTGATGTCCAGTGGCAGACCTTGTTCAATTTAAGTGGCTGTGAAATGGCTGGCGGAACATATCTTAGCAGCCATCCACTGTGGAATGGTTCATGGAACTAATAGATCAAACAGTGGCCAAAGGACAATGCTCGTTAAGTTGAGAGTAGAAAAAGGCCGTTAATTTCATATTTGTTCCCTTGGCACCTATTCATTTTGAGTTCCTTGAATTCAGTCACAATTCCGCAGTTTGTTCAGAACCTTCAGGCAATATTGCTGAATGAAACTCCTGCATTCTCAGTCAGCAAACTTTAAATCACAAGTGACAAGACTTCTATGTGGATGGAAAGTTAATGTTGGGCAAATCATTGATGTTTCTAAGTTGTCTTCCTCCTGATACTTGCTTTTAGTATATCTGGGTTCTTAGATTGTGCATGAAGTAGGTATTGGTGATTATGAGGCCCAGCACCATCTCTTTAGCGACATTTCTCACAGCTTTGAATGGCACCCAATACTCACTCCCGTGGATGGGCCTCATGCTAATTTGTCTCTAATCCAAATTGACGAGTCAGGCCCAAGTGACCCGGATCATGATGGTGAGTCGGGTCTAGGTGATCCGATCCAAACCCAAGTGACCCATTCCAGGATGATAGGTCAGGCCAAAGAACTCGATCCGTCAGTTCCGTTGAGGTCCAATTCCATCAGCTGAAGCCCAGGTACAAGCCCACGAAGAGACCAAGTCAGGGCAGCCACGTTGCTTCGGAAGCAGTTCCGCTCCTACCAGGTCCTGCGGAGAAATACCTCGCCTGCCTCGTCCAGCGCGAGGGCAGTTCCTCACCTGCTTCGTCCAGCGCGAAGGCAGTTCGAGGGTTCCAAGGGCGAACGTTGCAAAGGAGCGTCCCCGTCTGTTAGGGTAGACTATAAATCAAGAGCCCCACCAGCACTTGGGGGCAACTAAGATCTTCCCATTCACTTCGACTCTTGTATTCCTCTAGTTTGTAACCCGAAACCATTGAGGAAGTAAAACACTACAGGCAATCTCTGCCTTTCAGCAGTGGACGTAGGTCATTTTGACCGAACAACTATAATCCCTTCTCTCTCTTCTTTAATTATTGCATTTACTGCATTTATTACTTGACCGGTGGTGTCCGAAACCCTATTTTGGCATCATCAATTTGACGCCATCTGTGGGAAAGAAAATCAAATACTTTCAAAATCATGGTGATCAGCACGAGATCCGTAAGACGAGAGGACAATCCCATCCAAGCTGCAGGTCCGGGTCCTTCCATGCGCCCAGACTCCCCTAGGCAGGGAAACAATGGTCCTCCACCGGGTAACCCTGGCCCGAATACTCTTGCCCCTACTCCCACTCCTCAGCAGATGTTGGAGACCATGCAACAGCTGGTAGCCCAAAACCAACAAATCTTGCAACTCGTGCTTGCGGGACAAGGAGGAGTTCAGTTTGAAGGAGCACCCCAGGGAGGAGCACCCTTTGGTGAAGTACAGCAAGAAGTGCCAATCCCGAGGCAGGCTCCACGGTGACAAGCCCCTCACCCGGGCGCCCATCCCCCTGGTGCCCAGGGTAGGGGAGCACCTCACCCGGGCGCCCATCCCCATGGCGCCTAGGGTGGAGAAGCACCTCACCTGGGCGCCCATCCCCCTGGCACCCAGGGTAGAGCACCTCACTTGGGCGCCCCTCATCATGGCGCCCAAGGTCGAGGAGCACATCACGGCCCCCATGGCCGAGGAGTGCATCTGAACCTCCATGGTGCCTCTTCAAGACCCCCCCCCCCCAAGTTGCCCCTCAAGGGATACTCTTGGTCGATCCTCAAGGCCCATCACGAAGTTCCTCCACACTCTGGTGGAGCCCATGGAGGATTTCCTCCTCCTCCCTTCAATTCTGACGGGGAGGACTCTCACTTCCAAGAAGGGGGAAGTGGAAATCACAACATTGGAGATGAAAGTTATTTCCCTGGTCCATCTAGAGAGCTTCACAATCATTGGGAGGAAAAGATCAGAGAAATGCAGAATCAACTGGACGATGTCTTCAATGCAATGAAGGCCCAGGCACTGGAGACTGTAGATTATCTAGTCGGGCGAACGGATACACCGTTCAAACCCAATGTAGTACACTACCCACTTCCTAGGAAATTCAAAATGCCGTCCATGGAGACCTTCGACGGAAGGAAGGATCCATTGGACCACCTGGAAATATATAAAACCAGGATGCAGCTGCATAATATCCCCGACGAAATTATGTGCAGGGCGTTCCCCACCACTTTGAAAGGCACGGGCTCAAAGAATTTGCCAGAAAGTGCGACAAGTGCCAATGCTTCGCCACTGTACCGAGGCAACCACCAGAGGAGCTGACACCAATTCCGAGCCCGTGGCCTTTCTCCAAATGGGGCATTGATATTTTGGGCCCTCTTCCGTTGAGCAGAGGACAATGTAAGTTTGTAGTCATCGCCATTGACTACTTCACCAAATGGGCGGAGGCAGAACCCTTAGCAAAAATAACAGACTCAAAGGTAAAAGACTTCGTTTGGAAAAACCCAGTCTGTCGCTTTGGGATACCTCAAACTATTGTTAGTGACAATGGCAAGCGGTTTGATAACAAACTCTTCAACAACTTCTGCTCCGACCTCTAGATAAAGCAGCCTCATTTCAGTCCGGCACACCCACAAGCAAATGGGCAAGCAGAAGTCATGGTGAGGATAGTCCTTCGCAATCTAAAGATAAGGCTTCAAAGAGCAAAGGGTGTTTGGGTCGACGAGCTCCCAGATGTGTTATGGGCTTATCGAACTACACCAAGAACTGCTACCGGGGAAACCCCTTTCTCTCTCGCATTTGGGACCGTGGCAGTCATCCCTGTCGAGATAGGGGTCCACTCCTTAAGAGTCCATCTCCATGACCCCGCCACCAACGAGGAAGGACTCCGCATCAACCTCGACTTGATAGAGGATGCAAGGGAGATGGCTATGGTCTGCAACGCGGAATACAAGCGGCGCATGGCAAAATACTACAACTCGAGGGTGAAGCCTTGTTCTTTTCAAATGGGAGACTTAGTCCTAAAAAAGGTCATCCTCACCACAAAGGACTCTCGCGAAGGAAAACTAGGACCAAACTGGGAAGGGCCGTACCTCATCACAGAAGTAGTAAAGCCAGGCACCTACAGAATCCAAAATTCTGATAGAAAAGTCTTACTCCATCCATGGAACGCGGAGCACTTGAAGAGGTACTATCAGTAGCATTATATGGGAACCAGAGTAGTGAATGTGCGGGGCTCAAGCTGATTTTTTCTATTTTCAGTTGACATTGCAATGAGTAATGGATGAATAAAAACATTCTACATTTTGTGAAAAATATATTCTTGCATTTACATTCAAACAGTTAGGCCATTAACTGCCTTTCTAAAAAAAAAGAAAAATGCAACAGCTAAAGCACCCTGACACTAATCAGTCTCATTGCTATCTCCACCATCCTCGCCATCGTCCTCGCCATCGTCCTCGAAATCGTCCTCAACATCGTCAGAACTCCCACTACCATCATCAGGCGCCTCAGTCGGCACGAAGCCTGAGAAATCAATATCTGGAACTGCAACAGAAATTTTCCCTCGGAGCTCCTCATAGCCGTCAATAAAGGCATCAGCGATACCATCCTCTAAGTCCTGCTCAGCCTGAGAAGCTCTCTCATGTGTCGCTCTCATATCTGTCTCCAAGGTTGCCTCTCTGAGCGAAGCCCTCTCGCGGGCCTTCACAAGCTCAGCCTCACTGAGCGAAGCCCTCTTATGGGCCTTCAGAAGCGCACCCTCACTGAGCAAGACCCTCTCGCGGGCCTTCACAAGCTTAGCCTCTACCTCGATCGTCCTCTTCTGGGCTGCTAAAAGCTCGGTCTCAAACCTGGTCGCTCTCTCGCAAGCCGCCATAAGATCAACCTGGGAAGCCCTCCCAGCAACTTCAAGGGTAGAAATCCTTCCTTGAGCAGCAAGGAGCTCCTTCCGCATACTCTCTTTCTCCTGTTTCAGCCGACTGAGAGATTGAGCCCTGGAAAACAAGACCACCGACGCAGTGGAAGCCTGAAACAATAAGAGACAAAGAAAATGAGAGAGCATACATAAAATAAAGGTATGGAGAAGGGGAACGGTAAACCTTTACCTGAACCAAACCTTCTAAGAACGAATCTATAACTCCCTCTGAGCCCAAAGAATTAACCTATGCAACCTGAGGACTCGACACAAATCTCCAGAGCCTTTCCCGGATCGTCGATGGATTACCAGGTATGGGACCAGGCCGAGTTGATCCCCCTGAAGTTACCGAAGGTGGGGGACACAAACCAGGGGCATAAGGTGTAGCTGGAGAAGAATGGTCCTGAGTGGCAGGCGTGGCCAAAGGAGTCGCCGGTCGAAGAGACGCTACTGGTGGCCCCCCTGAAGAAGTAGATAGGAGAGAGCTCGCCTTGAAGGTCAATGGTGGAGAATTCCCTTTTGAGTCATCTACCCTCGCTATCTTGGAAGGAGGGGTATTTCTCCTAGAAAGGCGAGCTCCAATCGCCTCTCTGCTTATCACTGCAGAAGCACAAATATTGCTTAGATAAAAAAAAAAACAAAAAGAGAAGTTTGTAGCTAAAGCAAAAGGAAGTACCTTTTCTCTTGGAAGAAGAAGTCCCTGGAGAGGGTCCACCAGTCCTACCACTCTCTTTGGAGAGGAGATCGCCAAAATCTTTATTAGGATGATCTTTCACAGCCTGCAATTTCCGCTCCTGATCCGCAGAAAGCACGGGGGACTCTACAATAAATGAAAGAGAAGAAATGAGCATATGGATGCGTAAAAATAACAGGAAAGAGTAGTCGGTGAATACCTAATCTTTTGGCGTCAGTCCATCGCATGGGCACCAATGCTCGGTCTGTCTCAGAGGCCCACTCTCCGCCAATGAAGAAGAAGCGTGATTTCCAACTGTGGCAATTGGAACGTAGGCCTGTGATCAGCTTGCCACCCCTGGGGGTAAGATAGTACCATCCCCTATAGGGGGCTGGAGACTCGGTTAAGCTATAAGCGGCGTGGAACTCTACAGGGGAAGCATCCTCCCTATGTATCTGTCTCCATAATGCTAGAAAGCCGATGAGAACTCTCCACCCATTGGGTACTAACTGCCTCGGTGTCAGTGAGGAATAGTAGAGGATGCGGCAAACGGCTGAAGACAAGGGGAATCTCAGTCCTGCTTCAAGCATCTCCTCGTAGATGGCGATATCACCAGATGAGACATCACAAGCCGGCTCGTCCGTTTCAGCCCGCCGACACATAACAATGGGAGGAATACAATAAGATACTGTGATCTTGAAAATGTCGTCATCAGTGTTGGGTACGCTATAGATGGTACTCACTTTGGATCCATCGTCGTCAACAACGACCTTCCCTTGATACCTTTTCGGCGAGGACGCAATGTATCCCGCGCTGTTGAAGCAACTGCCACCTTTTTCCGCAATGCCGAGACCAAGGTGACGCCCAACCCAGAACCACCCTTGCCCACTGCCTGGCGGGCGCCTACTCCCAGGACTCCAGCAGGGGTGCCCGCAGCCTGGCGGGCGGCCCGTCTCCCAGAACCAGATCTGCTCTCGCCGCCCGCAGCGTCACCGCCGCCCAGAGCAGCCTCGCCCTGCACAGCCTCGCCCAGCGCACTGGCCATCACAGCCTCGTCGTCGCCCAGTGCGCCGCCCAGCGCAACATCACCCTCGCCCTGCGCGGCGTCGCCCTCGCCCATCACCCTGTGCGGCATCACCTCGCCCAGCGCAGGGACGCCCATCTCGTGGGCTACCACATCGTCCTCGCCCAGTGCAGGAACGCCCATTTCGCGGGCGACCACCTCGTCCTCGCCCATCGCCCAGCGCAAGACGCCCATCTCGCGGGCGACCACCTGGTCCTCGTCCATCGCGGGCGACTGCCCACCTGGTCCTCGCCCATCGCCCAGCAGCGCAGGGGCACCCGCAGCCTGGCGGGTTCCCACCTCCTCCTCGCCCAGCAACGCAGGCTGCGGGCGCCCACCTCCTCCTCACCCAGCAACGCAGGGGCGCCCACGGCCTGACGGACGCCCAGCGCAGATCCACGTCCAACCGCCGACTGGCGAGTGTCCAAGCCGGAGCCGCTCGCGCCTACCCTGCCGCCTGTCACCATCTTCTTCTCTCCCAATGGTTTTTCTGCAGAGGCTAGTTTCTTTCTTTTGAAGAAATAATGCTCTAGGGCTTGATTTTATAGCCTGAGTTTTCAAAGAAGAGTAGCCCAAGCTGGGAGGACTCTCCGAGATACATATCTACAGGAACTAACAAAGTTAAAACTAGAAAAAGAAATATTTTCAAGGGAGAAGAGATTGGAATTTACCAATGCCCCCTTTCAAAAAATTATTTGAACACGGGGCATTGAGGGGCAAATGACGAGTCAGGCCCAAGTGACCCGGATCATGATGGTGAGTCGGGTCCAGGTGATCCGATCCAAACCCAAGTGACCCATTCCAGGATGATAGGTCAGGCCAAAGAACTCGATCCGTCAGTTCCGTTGAGGTCCAATTCCATCCGCTGAAGCCCAGGTGCAAGCCCACGAAAAGACCAAGTCAGGGCAACCACGTTGCTTCGGAAGCAGTTCCGCTCCTACCAGGTCCTGCGGAGAAATACCTCGCCTGCCTCGTCCAGCGCGAGGGCAGTTCCTCACCTGCTTCGTCCAGCGCGAGGGCAGTTCGAGGGTTCCAAGGGCGAACGTTGCAAAGGAGCGTTCCCGTCTGTTAGGGTAGACTATAAATCAAGAGCCCCACCAGCACTTGGGGGCAACTAAGATCTTCCCATTCACTTCGACTCTTGTATTCCTCTAGTTTGTAACCCGAAATCATTGAGGAAGTAAAACACCACAGGCAATCTCTGCCTTTTAACAGTGGACGTAGGTCATTTTGACCGAACAACTATAATCCCTTATCTCTCTTCTTTAATTATTGCATTTACTGCATTTATTACTTGACCGGTGGTGTCCAAAACCCTATTTTGGCATCATCACAAATCATGCTTGCTGTTGGATTGTATTTGGTTAAATGTACCTTAAGAAGTTGTTAAGGCCATCTTAATCAATGGTCGTGATGATCTGATTGAGAAGAATTTTGCCTAAAAGTATATTCACAATCAGACAATACTATGCTATTTTGATTGGCATATGTCCACAACAATCAGTAGAGTTGTGGTTTTTCACATGGGTATCTCTTGTTTTGTTTAATTCACGATGCTGATAATGTTTGTTGAAATGCCCCAGTATGTGTTGTTTTTTTTTTTCCTTCGGAGTACTTGGTGGAGAGATGGTTTGGCTATGGATTGTCTATGTGTATAGAAATAGTTTCAATGTAGTGTTGTGGTTTTTCACTTCGGTATCTCAAGTTTTGTCTAATTCATGATGCTGACATGTTTGTTGAAATGGTCTTGTATGTTTTTATACATATTTTTTTCTTTGGAGTACTTGTTGGAGAGATGATTTGGCTGTGGATTGATGGGTGGTTTCTTTCAACGTGGTTTTTAGTTCTTGGAATTGCATATTTACTAAGATTTCCTTTTCATGCAGTGCTGATGTTATATACCGCTTACTATCTTATTGAAAATTTTAAGATAGAACCTAGGCAATTGAGAAGATGAAATTGATAGTATGGTATTGTAATTAGTATTTAGGACTCGTTTATATGTCCTCTTAACTTGGCAATTGTTCTCCCTGGTCATTTATATCAACTGGATGTTTGCCAAGTTCTTTATGGTAAATGCTAATGGTGAAAGGATAAAAAAAGAGGAATGAGTTTCAGAGAGAGGAATTAAAACTAAAATTAATAAAGATTGCTCTTTTGAATATAAGAGATGTTGGTTGCCTTGAACCAAACATATGATCTTTACCTGCTATCTTTTTTTCCACTCTTTTGAATCTGAGGTTGTGGCATGTTGGTATCATTATTGAATCACAAATAAACTAGTAATTCGGGTTTATGTTAATCCTTCGTATAGTTAATATATTTTATTTTTGGTAAATTTCCCTTTTCTCAATACAGTTTGTTTCATCTTTGCTTTCCCTTTTTTTATTTATCTATTTATTTCAGTTGATTATAGCAATTTTTTATTTCAGTTGATTCCAGCGGTTGAAATATTCTAAATTATCACTTCATCCTCAATCACCGCAAGCACAAACCCACCAAGCTCAGATGTTTTTTTTTTCTCTTCTATGCTCTAATCCAAATCCGTTCATGTTGTTGGTTCTTTGGGTTTTGTTTTCTGGTTCTCAATGTGTTTGTTTTGTGTGATTTTTAGGGAGAGCATCACTCCTGGAACGGTTCTGATCATACTTGCAGGGCGATTCATGGGAAAGAGAGTCGTTTTTTCTGAAACAGCTTCCCTCTGGTTTGCTTCTTGTTACTGGTGAGATCTCTTTTGCTTTCTGTTCTTTTATCCTTTTTATATCTGTTGTTTATGGATTATGAAATGAGTATTAGATCAAGTAGGAGAAAGAAAAGATATGATCCATCTCTTTATTTTATTGTCTCTGGATGATGGTCTGTTTCAGATTAATGAGCTTGCTAGGAATCTGAAAAAAAATAGTGGTTAAGAAATGAATGAACTGCCTATTGTCTGACGCGATGTCACAGTAAATGGAATCCCCCTATTGTTCCTATATAGGGATATGAGTACGAGCCCTATACGGGGATCTTACTCTGTACTTTAATGAGACCGCCCTAAATTTTTCTTTAGAACATCTCTCAATTAATGGAAATGTTAAAAGAACTATATGAAATGAGAATTGGATTATGCTAAACTTATACCCCATTGAGTAGAGGTGCAATATTGTTTCCCAATATTAGTGCAGTATTGATCCGACATGGATATATGCTGCAAATGTTATAAAGTCAGAAACCCCAAGGATTGGGAAATATTTAATAACTGCAATGACATACATCAAGTAACAGTTAAATTTCAGACTTGGTTTTTTTATATCATGTGTCTCCAACTCTTGTAACCAACCACAATGAAGATATGTGCATTGTATGGCATTCATCGAGATCTGAATTGGCAATGTGCTAGAGCCCACCCATTGATATGAATTGGCTTGATAGATTTGATTTGGTTTGGTATTGTGGATGTTTGGGTTAGGAGATGTGGTTCGTGGGTAATTGCGGGTTTTTTTTTATTAATTTTATTTTATCTGCTTTATTTGTCCGTAGGTGATTGTGATGGACTTTTTTTTATGTGGTTTTATTTGTTGGATTGGTGGGTTTTTGGATTATCTGCTTTATTTGCCCCTCTCTCTCTCTCTCTCACACATACACACATTCACCAAACTCTTCGTGCATCTATAACAAATCAAGGCCCTCTATAGTATGCATTTTTTCAGTTTGAGAATCATGTAGACCTCAATGAGTTTTTTTCTTGGAGTAATTGCTGTTAATGAGTAGATTCTTGCCTAATGACATTGAAGCTCTATTGAATGGTGATAATAGATGAACACTTAATAATCTATGGCAATTTCATTATGGGAATTGTTGATGAATTAGAACAATTGTAGTGCCATGATGTCCTTATCTCATAAAGCTAGGAAGTCCCATTGAGAGTTGGCAAGACAGTGCACAAGCTACAATAATTCAAAAACTCTACTCAAAAGTGCCCCCTGGAACAGGTTAACTCTAGTCGTTTTTCAAGTGAGTTAAGCCTCATTTTGGTAATTAATAATTATTTAAAAATACATGGACCAGAATGTCTTGCAGGGTTGAAGGGTTTCAATGGACAGCTAGAGTTTTACAAAGTTGATCAGCTGGCTTCTGCTTGTTCCAGAACACATTCACTTGTTTGCTTTTGCATTTAAAAGTTGATGGCTGCTGTTGCTTCTAACATATCAAGTCAGTTTTTGTTACTCAGATGGTGCCTGTACTGATCATATTCTTCCTGAACTGATATGTAACAACCCGCTTCCCCACTTCTCTTCCCAAAGAAAATGCAAACATAAAATAAATACTCTTGCTGATTCGTTTCTTCTTCCTTTTGGCCCTGACCTCTAAAGTAGTACAGGCAGCATATAGAAAATTTCTATTTCTCATCATGTTATTCTATTTTATACAGTTCTTATGTTTCAGGCCGTGTGCACAGCTGTTTCTATGCTTGCTTCTGTGCCTTTGGGTGAATGTGCATTTCTATTTTTTTCCCTTGCGTTGTTATTATGTAGCTCAGATGGTTGCAGTTTAAATTGTGCAGGATGTTGTTTGCTTTGGGAAGTTTGCCAGAAACTTGTCTCCAGAAGAACAACAACACTTTGATAAAACTTTTACCTTCTATTGATACTGCCAAACATCCCGACAGGAGGCATTCTTCAAACTCTATATGTGATTTCCATTTAGTGATAGCCATGCACTCTGTTCGCTCTACTCCATAAAACAGAAAGATGTTATGATTCATTGTTTTAAGTCAGCTCTGCTGGAGGTATTTCGCTAATTAAAATCCTACCATTATAATTCTATCTCCGAAATTGAAGTCGTATGATGAACTTAATGAAAATGATGTAACTAGAGTAACTTGTAGGAACTGAAGGTTCGCAAATAGGGCTCCCGGTTAGAGAATTACGTGCGAAACATGAGATTTTCCAACACTTAAGCTCAAAAACGGCCCGCCGGGGGTCCGGAACGGGAAACAGCTACGGGAAAATTTTGAAAACCGGCACGAGCACTTCGCTCAAAGGTAGAGTAACCTATAGGAACTGACGGTTTGCAAATAGGACTCCCGGTTAGAAAATTACGATCGAAACATAATATTTTCCATCACTTAGGCTCGAAAACGGTCCGTCGGGGGTCCGGAACGGGAAACGGCCGCGGGTAAATTCCAAAACCGGCACGAGCACTTCGCTCGAGCGTAGATTAACTTGTAGGAACTGACGGTTCGTAAATAAGACTCACGGTTAGAGAATTACTTGCGAAACATGGGATTTTCTAACACTTAGGCTCAAAAACGGCCCGCCGGGGTTCCAAAATGGGAAACGGCAGCGGGAAAAATCGAAAACCGGTACGAACACTTTGCTCGATGGTGGAGTAACTTGTAGGAACCGACGGTTCGCAAATAGGGCTCACTGTTAGAATATTACAACCGAAAATATGATTTTCCATCACTTAGGCTCGAAAACGGCCCGCCGGGGGTCCGAAATAGGAAATGGCTGTGGGAAAATTCCGAAACCAGCACGAGCACTTCGCTCGAGGGTAGAGTAACTTGAAGGAACTGACGGTTTGCAAATAGGGCTCCCCGTTAGAAAATTACGACCGAAACATATGATTTTCTATCACTCAGGCTCGAAAATGGGCCGCCGGGGGTCCGGAATGGGAAACGGCCGCTGGAAAATTCCAAAACTGGCACGATCACTTCGCTCGAGGGTAAAGTAACTTGTAGGAACTAACGGTTCGCAGATTGGGCTCCCGGTTAAAAAATTACGACCGAAACATATGATTTTCCATCACTTATGCTCGAAAACGGCCCGCCGTTGGTCCGAAATGGGAAACGGCCGCGGGAAAATTTTGAAACCGGCATGATTACTTCACTCGAGGAGGGTAGAGTAACTTGTAGGAACTGACGGTTTGCAAATAGGACTCCCGATTAGAGAATTACGATCGAAACATGAGATTTTCCAACACTTAGGCTCGAAAACGGCCCGCCGAGGGCCCGGAACGGAGAACGGCTGCGGGAAAAATTGAAAACTAGTACAATCACTTCACTCGAGGGTGGAGTAACTTGTAGGAACTGACGGTTCGCAAATAAGACTCACGGTTAGAAAATCACGACCGAAACATATGATTTTCCATTACTTAAGCTCGAAAACGGCCCGCCGGGGGTCCGGAACGGAAAACGGCAGCGGAAAAATTCCGAAATCGGTACGAGCACTTCGCTTGAGGGTAGAGTAACTTATAGGAACTGACGGTTCTCAAATAGGGCTCCCGGTTAGAGAATTACATGCGAAACATGGGATTTTCCAACACTTAAGCTCGAAAACGGCCCGCCAGGGGTCCGGAATGGGAAACGGCCACGGAAAAATTCTGAAATAGGCACGAGCGTTTCGTTCGAGTGTAGATTAACTTGTAGGATCTGACAGTTCGCATCTAAGGCTCCCGGTTAGAGAATTACGTACGAAATATGAGATTTTCCAACACTTAGGCTCGAAAACGGTCCGCCGGGGGTCCGGAACGGGAAACGGCCGCAGGAAACTTCTGAAACCAACACGAGCACTTTGCTCGAGGGTAGAGTAACTTGTAGGAACTGACGGTTTGCAAATAGGACTCCCGGTTACAAAATTACGATCGAAACATAATATTTTCCATCACTTAGGCTCGATAACGGTCCGTCGGGGGTCCGGAACGGGAAACGGCCGCGGGAAAATTTCGAAACCAGCACGAGCACTTCGCTCGAGGGTAGAGTAACTTGTAGGAATTGACGGTTTGCAAATAGGACTCCCGATTAGAAAATTACGACCGAAACATAATATTTTCCATCACTTAGGCTCGATAATGGTCCGTCGGGGGTCCGAAACGGGAAACGGCCACGAGAAGATTTTGAAACTGACACGAGCACTTCGCTCGAGGGTAGAGTAACTTGTAAGAACTGACGGTTCCCAAATAGGACTCACGGTTAGGGAATTATGACCGAATAATGGGATTTTCCAACACTTAGGCTCGAAAACGGCCCGCCGGGGGCCCGGAACGAGAAATGGCAGCTATAAAAAATGAAAATTGATACAAACACTTCGCTCGAGGGTGGGGTAACTTATAGGAACTGATGGTTCGCAAATAGGGCTCTCTGTTAGAATATTACGACCGAAACATATGATTTTCCATCACTTAGGCTCGAAAACGGCCCGCCGGGGGTCCGAAACGGGAAACGGCTGTGGGAAAATTCTGAAACTGGCACGAGCACTTCGCTCGAGGGTAGAGTGACTTGAAGGAGCAGACGGTTTGGAAATAGGGCTCCCGGTTAGAAAATTACGATCGAAACATATGATTTTCCATCACTTAGAAGGCTCGAAAACGGGACGCCGGGGGTACGGAACGGGTAACGGCCGCGGGAAAATTCCGAAACAAGCACGAGCACTTTGCTCGAGGGTAGAGTAACTTGTTGGAACTGACGGTTTGCAAATAGGACTCCCGATTAGAGAATTACGACCAAAACATGGGATTTTCCAACACTTAGGTTTGAAAAAGGCCCACCGGGGGCCCAGAACGGTGAACGGCAGCGGGAAAAATCGAAAACTGGTACGATCACTTCGCTCGAGGGTGGAGTAACTTGTAGGAAATGACGGTTCACAAATAGGTTTGAAAATTACGACCGAAACAAATGATTTTCCATCATTTAGGCTCGAAAACGGCCCGCCGGGGGTCTGGAACGGGAAACGGCAGTGGGAAATTTTCAAAACTAGCACGAGTACTTCGCTCGAGGGTAGAGTAAATTATAGGAACTGATGGTTCGGAAATAGGGCTCCCGGTTAGAAAATTAAGATCGGAACATATGATTTTCCATCACTTAGGCTCGAAAACGGCCCGATGGGGGTCCGGAATGGGAAACGGCCACGGGAAAATTCCAAAACTGGCACGAGCACTTCGCTAGAGGGTAGAGTAACTTGTAGGATCTGACGGTTCGCAAATAGGGCTCCCGGTTAGAGAATTACGTGCGTAACATGTGATTTTTCAACACTTAGGCTCGAAAACGGCCCGCCGAGGGTCCGGAATGGGAAACGGCCGTGGGATGATTCCGAAATCAGCACGAGCACTTCGTTCGAGGGTAGAGTAACTTGTAGGAACTGACGGTTCGCAAATAGGATTCCCGATTAGAGAATTACGACCGAAACATGGGATTTTCCAACACTTAAGCTCAAAAACGGCCCGCCGGGGGCCCAGAACGGGGAACGGCAGCGGGAAAAATTGAAAACCGGTATGATCACTTCACTCGAGGGTGGAGTAACTTGTAGGAACTGACGGTTCGCAAATAGGACTCACGGTTAGAGAATTATGACTGAAATATAGGATTATCCAACGCTTAGGCTCGAAAACGGCCCGCCGGGGGCCCGAAACGGGAAACGGCAGCGGGAAAAATTGAAAACCAGCACGAGCACTTCACTCGAGGGTAGAGTAACTTGTAGGAACTGACGGTTTGCAAATAAGGCTCCCGTTTAGAAAATTACGACCGAAACATATAATTTTCAATCAGTTTGGCTCGAAAACGGCCCGTCGGGGTTCCGGAACAGGAAACGGCAGTGGGAAAATTCCGAAACTGGCAAGTGCACTTCGCTCGAGGGTAGAGTAACTTGTAGGAACTGACGGTTCTCAAATAGGGCTCCCGGTTAGAGAATTACGTGCGAAACATGAGATTTTCCAACACTTAAGGTCGAAAACGGCCCGCCGGGGGTCCGGAACGGGAAACAGCAGCGGAAAAATTCCAAAATCGGCACGAGCACTTCGCTCGAGGGTAAAGTAACTTGTAGGAACTGACGGTTTACAAATAGGATTCCCGGTTAGAGAATTACATGCGAAACATGAGATTTTCCAACACTTAGGCTTGAAAATGGCCCGCCGGGAGTCCGGAACGGGAAACGGCCGCAGGAAAATTCTGAAACCAACACGAGCACTTCGCTCGAGGGTAGAGTAACTTGTAGGAACTGACGGTTCGCAAATAGGATTCCCGATTTGAAAATTACGACCGAAACATATGATTTTCCATCACTTAGGCTCGAAAACGGCCCGTCGGGGGTTCGGAACGGGAAACGGCCGCGGGAAAGTTTTGAAACTGGCACGAGCACTTCGCTCGAGGGTAGAGTAACTTGTAGGAACTGACGGTTCGAAAATAGAACTCTCAATTAGAGAATTACGACAGAAACATGGGATTTTCCAACACTTTGGCTTGAAAACGGCCCGTCGGGGGGCTTGGAACGGGAAACGACAGTAGGAAAAATCAAAAATAGGTACGAACACTTCGTTCGAGGGTGAAGTAACTTGTACGAACTGACAGTTCGCAAATAGGACTCACGGTTAGAGAATTAGACCTAAAAATGTTTAATTTTGAACACTTAGTCTCGAAAGTAGGCCATCGTAGGGCTAAAACGAGAAACGGCCATCGAACAGTCCAAAAATCAGCATGGGTGCCTTGTTCAATGCAAAACTAACTTATTGGAATTGACGGTTAGTGAATTGGACTTCTGGTTAACAAATGAGATGCAAAAGCTGCCTGTTTGTCAACACTTAAGCTGGAAAAAAGTCTGCAGAAAAATGTAAGAAAAGTTATATATGTATAAATGTTTATGTTTTATTTATAACTTAATTCATTGAAAAAAGTTTAATGTTGTTTTTGTCATTGCAAATTGATGGACGCTTTGGGGTCGGTTGCAGACTTGTGGGGGTGTTGGATTTCTTTTCGGTTTATTTGTATATATATATATATGTATATTGGACATTTATATGAGACTGTATCATTATTGATTGTAATATTTGTTTAATGAGATGAATGATTTAGTGAAAAATGGAGATGGTTGTTTGTTTATTTAGTAACTTTTGTTTCATTGCATTTTTTATGTTGAATATAGGTGTATGAACAGGTTTATTTTTTATACAGGTGTATAAACAGGTTTACAAGAAAATAATAATGGAAAAATAAATATAATATTAAAAAAAAGAACCTTTACCGACGTTTTTAAAAACGTCGACAAAAGTAAAAAGGAAAAATAAAAAAAATAAAATGCTTTTGCCGACGAAAAAAAACGTCGGCAAAAGTAAAAAGGAAAAAAAAAATTTCCGACGAAAAAAAATGTCGGCAAAAGTAAAAAGGAAAAATTTTAAAAATTTAGAATTCTTTTGCCGACGAAAAAAAACGTCGGCAAAAGTAAAGAAGAAAAATAAAAAAAAAATTAGAATTCTTTTGCCGACGAAAAAAAAACGTTGGCAAAAGTAAAAAGGAAAAATTAAAAAAAATATATAATTCTTTTGCCGACGAAAAAAAAACGTCGGCAAAAGTAAAAAGGAAAAATTAAAAAAAATTAGAATTCTTTTTCCTACGAAAAAAAACGACGGCAAAAGTAAAAAGGAAAAACAAAAAAAAAATTAGAATTCTTTTGTCGACGAAAAAAAAACGTCGGCAAAAGTAAAAAGGAAAATTAAAAAAAACTAGAATTCTTTTGCCGACGACAAAAAAACGTCGGCAAAAGTAAAAAGGAAAAATGAAAAAAAAATAGAATTCTTTTGCCGACGAAAAAAACGTCGGCAAAAGTCAAATAATCGTCGGGGAAAATCTATTTTTTACCGACGAAAATAAATTTCGTCGAGAAAAATGTTTTGCTGACAACTCTTTACTGACGTCTGGCCGACGAAAAAATTTACGTCGGTAAATACTTTTATCGACGAAAATGTGACTTTTGACGATGAAAAGTTTCGTCACCAAAAAGTTCAGATTCTTGTATTGATATGAATCAATCCAAGAGTGATGTGTGTGAATTAGAGAATTTTCAATCATTAAAACTAAAGTGCGGAAAGTTAATAATAATGAAAACAAATATGAGCATCAAGAACAAGTTAAGCAGACTAATCAACCAGAATATGCAATTGGCCCACTGCTTTTGCCTCCAATTAACTCAGATAAAAATAAATAAATTTTTTTTATCCGGATGATTTGTCTATCAAGAGAACACTTTTTTTTCAGGAAATTTACTTAGGCTTTTACCTTCTTCACCTCATAAAAGATTGAACCATCTAAACATCACATATCAATCAAACATAGACTATCAAATATTTCAGATCTAAGCATAATCTATTAAGAAAGCAAACATAATTAAAGACTTTTCTAATAGAATTAAAATCAGAGGTTAATTTGTCAGAGACATGAAGACGGTTTTATTAAGATCAGTAAGCATGAATTAAATAGAGACAACCAAATCAGTAAGTTAATTTGCATAAAAAGGCATAAAAGAATAACTTAACTGCATCAAGATGCTTAGATCCAGCAAACTACTCCTCCATGGTAAAGAGCTTCAGAAACTTTCCCATTAAAATTCTCAGATTTTACAATAAAGCTCT
Organism: Litsea cubeba; assembly: GCA_012931725.1. Lineage (NCBI taxonomy): Eukaryota > Viridiplantae > Streptophyta > Magnoliopsida > Laurales > Lauraceae > Litsea > Litsea cubeba. The sequence continues at coordinate 182,452 of WHSA01000233.1, read as the reverse complement.
TAGAATTTCCTTCTTCTAACCTAATTTCTGGAACATGGCTCTAGAATACCCAAAAATTATTTCTTTAATTACATTAATTAGAGAGGGAAGAGAAGAAAGAAGAGAGAGGAAAGGGGAATGGAGGGACGTCAGGAGCAACCCCTGGCCGGCTTTCGTTCCTCATGGGGGTTGCTCCCTTAAAAAACTTTTAACACAAAGTCCTTCTTTATCCTTTCTCTTACTTGCAATTATCTTTAATAGAGGATGATCCATTCGGCTCCAAGTTTGCGATGAGATAAGATAAGAGAGAGGTCCAATCTCCTACCTTGCTGGAATTAATTTGAATTTTGAACAAAGAGTGGGCCCACTTTTGTTGTTACTAATTGTTATCCCAAGTAAAAAATCCCACATCCAACTTCCCAAAGACATAACTTGGTCAGTTCTACTCCAATTTGCATGCTATTAGGTCCAAGAACATCCTACTCTGCATAATCTTTTTCCAATGGAAGGTAAATCTCATCGATCCGAACGGTCGGATTGAAAGTTATGTCCATTTTACGATAGGTTGTCCGAGAAAATGGGATGTCTTCCTTCTTGCAATAGGACTATTCCTCTTAAACCTTTCAGATGATCTTTCTTCTTAAGCTCCAAGATTGATAAGGATAAGATACAAAGGAGTCTTTTATGTTGATAATCTCCTTGAATTGAGCAAAAATCCAATAACAGTGGGACCCACTTGCAGCAGTATATGATTGCATGCGAAAGGGCCCACAAAAATCTTCAAAACTATTTCATACATGAGAAATGGGGCCATGGGAGAGTGTTGGACGTCCATACATGTGTGGAGTCTTTCTTGGACTTCGCTTTCCTTGTTTCTTCTGCCTTCTTTTAATTCGAGTCCTACTTTATCTCTCTTCCTTTTCTTAGCTTCAAATCTGGATGGTACTGAGAGAGATAGAGAGGAACAATTCTTTGATACTCGGGATAAGAAAAAGAGAGGGAGTGGGACGTCCAAGGTGAGTTGGGGCCCACTTATGGTTTCAGTTTGCTCAATCTTACTCTCTGTTGATAATTTATGTAATTCTCAAACTTCTTGAGAGATAACGATAGGGGAATAATCTTGAGTCTTTTGGAATCTTCATGGATGAGGGGGGAGAGTGTGGGACGTCCCATAGGGATGTGGGTCCCATTGAAAAGTCCCAATGCACCTAGGACTGCTCTCGAAGTCTTCTCTAGGATGCTACTGGTCTTACATTTCCTGCACATTCTAATTCAACCCGTAAAATGTTAAAGATCCTATTTTGAAGTGGGACCCATCCGGACATAGTTTTACTCCAACTAGGACTCTTCGAAGAAAAATCGCATAAAATATTAAATAATGTAGAAAATGTGTAAAAATTATGATAATTCCAATTCCTAAGTGAAAACGAATGTTGCAATTAAATGAAAATTGATGCATTTAACCTAATTAATTCCCTAATTCACCCTAAAATGATGCAATTCCCTAGACTTAACAATCAGTCTCATCAAATTATCCAAGTCCTTGCTTTAATGGGATTAGATTTTAAAAGCATCTTAACCATAAATCTTTCTGAGATTTAATCCAATGGTGAATGAAGGCTCAATGATTAAAAGATTGTACCTAATGCTAGACCATGAGATGACCAAAGTATGAAACGGGTTGTGTTGATCAAAGGGAAATTCAAGTAGGCCCCGTAGAGCTAGATTGTACTTATAGTCATCTTGTAGGAGAATATTTTCCCATAATCATTCCAACAAGATACCCATATCCTAGTTTTAAATACATATACTCTCCCCTAGTTTTAAATACATACTCTCTCTCTCTCTCTCTCTCTCTCCTCTCTCTCTCTCTCTAAATGGGCCGATGAGGTTGCCACCCCGTTTTGGGCTAGTAAACAAGGCGGAAGTAGGAAATTTCTTCCCTTTGATCCATGCATTAAAAAAAAAGAAAGAAATTATGCAGAAGCCATTTTGTAAACTACAATAAAGTTTTCAAAGAAAATTGGGAGGCAATGGTCACTTTGCACCTGCCTGTTGAGGAAGACCCCTTGGACTAGTCCAACTCTTGGACCAAATGATCGATGGTCTATTGTGAGAACTTGGTCCGGGCGGCACACTTAACCATGGGGCGTAGCGTATCAACCAAGGGCTTCAAACGGTGAGTCTCCATTAGTCTCACATCGGAAATATCAAAATCCTGACCCTAGGCTTATAACTCAAACCCCATATTAATTCAACATGACCCGCTTTAAAAACTGTAAGGGCCCGGATCCCATAAGAACTCCCGAGTTAAGCCTCCTCGTGTACTAGCAGTACAGGGTTGCCATGCATATATAAATGGAACTCTAAAGAAAGGCCCACCTAATCAGAATTCAAAACGTTCAAAATGAAATGCTCTCCCATTATATGTGATGTCTCATGTCTCCAACTCTTATTCTAATAGGAGTTAGTTCCATGATAAGACTTGGAATATAATTACCAAAGTGATTAACAAAATCTTTTAGTATTATCCATTATTAATCATAAGCAATAAATTAATAATTGCTTTTAACAACAACCCCCTCGCTCATTCTCTCCAAGCAATCACTCCATTTTCTATTGCTTTTTTACTTTCTTTCACTTTTTATCACTTTCTTTCTCTCGATCTAATTAAACCATTGACCATTCTTAATTGGCCCATCATTTATTTAAGTGCCCTCACTAATTGATATAATAGATGTTTCTAAACGTCGATCATGAGTTGCGGAATTGTTGGCATTGTTTAATCAAAAGGTGTTACTTGCAATGATCATCAAATAACCATTGACTATTAATGTCTATGGAAACATTAATTAGAGGGACCTTTTAAGTCAACAGAGTACTAAATTACAAATCTAGATGTATGAGAGACCAGAATAATATATAAAATATCGGGTTCTAGAACGAACATGGAAGCATGCACCTGGTGAAATTTTTCTCCTACTAGCTGGCTCACCTGAAAGGATCACTTGGTAAACTGTTTTTTTAATGAGTGTACCCCTTTAGACTTAGTAACCCCACCCCCTGAAATCGTCTAGAGAGCCTACAGGTCCAAAAAGCTCATCTGAATTTTGGTCATAATCAAGGTAAATATTATAAGAAAAATAAAATAAAATAAATCTGAAGTTAAAGGACAGACTTTTAAGGCAGCTACTAAATCAAGAGTTAATTAGTACGATTTGATGGCCATGATTTTTGCTTGATCCTTACCTATTCCAACTGCCCCTCCAAGTCAGCTCTACTTCTATTGATAGGTATAGAATATCTAAGCGATTTCCACGAGCTAGGCCACATACAGCATATGTATATTAAAGGTCGAGCCGTCGAAGCCTGTAGTCACAAGTCACTTGGGTTTGGGATTTTGAATAAAAAATTGATTATATCTTATTTTTTCATTTTTCTTCCGATAAGTCTTGGAAAGTGGAGAGGATGACTAGTTGTTTTGAAATGCTCTACTTAAAAAATGCCCCTTTTCTTCCCTCTTTTTTTCGTCACGGGGCCCTCTTTGAGTCAATCTAATCTTTTCAGTTTTCACACACACTAACATTTCCCTCCATGAATAGTCATAAGTCCAAATTTGACAATCATCCAACTTTCCCTCATCATCGGACGGAAATCAAAATAAAATGATGCTTTTAAACCATTAAATTTTAGGGTTATAAATCAAAAGGTTAGGATGATCCTATGAAGTCAAAATTCTGCATATAGATAGGTCTAATATAGATCTTTCCATCCAGTAGACTTCCACGATCATCATGTATCCCAGTGGCCCAACTAGGAGAAGCATTTTTTCAAAAAAAAAAATAGCAACCGGTTTATACCAGATGTCAGCACCACTGGGTTTGCACCAATTCAAATGGGGTAGACTATTGAAATGACTGTGCATCTGTTTCTAATAGTGAAAACATGTGGGCCCTTTTGTGCATCAATGGGCCCCAATCATATCTTTCAATCCCACATCCCATGTGGGACCCACAATGAAGCATACATGCATAAGATCCGAATCAATACGGAATCATTTTCCTCTCCTAAGCTCATGCACTCATCAGCGCACTCACATGTGGAAACACCAAGTACGGCCCAATAGATGATCTATCCGAGTGGACCATAAAACAGATACCTCCTGATTTATATCGCCAATCTTGAGGTTTGGCGCCCATTGGAATTGGGCTAGACCATTGGGTCAATTGGGCACTCATTTTGGAATATGAGAACTCGTCGGCCATTGATCAACTTGCATGGTTAGGATCACCATGCTAGACACCATGACCGTACAAGAGTAGGTTACACCGATGGAGGGGACCCAAGGTGGGCCCCACAATTGTTTGAAGTTGTAATCATGGGCGCATGAGAGGGGGTTGTATATATTGCAATGGCTTATCTAAATATAGTTATGGTATATGTGGATTTATTTGAGCATATATGTGGGTTGACATGAGCATGAGTTTTTATGTGATACTTATGTGGGTTTTAAATAGCATATGATCACTTCTCATTAGTTATTGGATCTAGTGTTAACCTTATATTCTGATTCATCTCCAATTCCCTATCTTGGATGGGCCACAATTCTCTGAAAACAAAGTGCAACAAAATCCCAATGTTATGTTGTAAAGGAGATTACGAGGCAATTCACACACACACATATAGAATCCACTTGTATGTTTAGTGTTTAATTCATAAGATTCAATGCAGCCCATTTTATCAAGGACTGAGAATTAATGAGGTGAAAGATAAGATTTGCCAATACCATCAAATAGTCTTATCTTGGATAGTAAATGACTGATCATCACCTTACTAAATCACCTTGTATTAAAGTGAGATTTCCATCTACCATTATATTGCTAATTGCATTGCGTTGATGACAACAATATCATCAAGTAACCATACTAAATTATGCTGTAGTAAAGCGAGATCTCCATCTACTGCAGTATTGTTTGTTGCATTACATTGACGATCTCAAGCTCATATAAAGGAGGGTTAGTGTAAGTTTGACACTTTAGTGCCCAATGGCAATGTAAAAACGTTACAATTTGATTTCTTTTTTTTCTTTTTTTCTTTTTTTTCTCTTCAAGCATAGGCTCCGAGGGTCGAGTAAGGGCCCAGGTTGTGTAGGCCATTTGAGGATTTTGGTTTATTTTGAGCCCAACTTGTTTATGTTGAGGGTTTAGCTTGGACAAACCTGGCCCCGGCTCAGTTTTTGAACACCCTATCTGGATAAGACTTATATGTGTGCAAAATTCTTACTTCCATTCATTATTATAATCCCTTGATCCATGCTCTTCAAATTTACTTTTTTTTTTTTTTTTGTTAGAAACATCAATTTTTAGGATTCCATTTCCAACTGAGCAACAATTAAGTACGCCAAATGGAGAGGTTGTGGGGCCCACCTAGGGACCCCTTCAATTCACACACACGAATGTCATGGATTCAGGGTTTTAACACCCAAATCCAATCCAAATTAGTTAAAAAGAAGGGGGCGGGGGGCTAAAATGAGTACTAAAACTGTTAAATTTGAGGGCATTGATCAACAGGTTAGATGTCCGAAAGTACTTGAAATTTTGCACAAAGGCGGGTCCATCAAGGCTCTCCTTTTTCACCTGATTTCCACGTACGGCCCCACATAGCTTCCACTAGGGGGATCGCTTCTATCCCCATTGAGATGCCTTCCCCCTTGGATGAAAGATCTCAGCTTCCTCTGTAGTTTTGAGCTCCACATGGATTGGACCAACCTTGATCCTGGATCAAATTGTTTTCTGCCATTGATTTTGCATGATCTATATCTACATCAGGGCAGATTCATCAAATCTAAAGGTACATCACATACCTTTCTTAAAATCTGCATCAAATATTTGTTAGTACTACTTTCAGCTCCTCAGGTCAGGTGGGCTCCAAAGGGCCAGAGACATAAAAGAATAAAAGACATCTGCATGTTTTTGTGAGAAATATACTTTTGTATGTATAAGTTATGTCACGTATAAAATCAGAGAGTACGCAAGGGTTGTGCAGTACTGTTAGACACAGCCACTATCATTCGCCTGCTATAAACTCCTGCCCGACATGGCCTTATATTATATATGTATATATATTGACAGTTATATCACGTGTAGAAGTAAAAAGCAAGCAAAGGAAAGGTTGCACAGTACTATTTGCAGAGCCATGGAGTCTTTTATTAAAGATACTTACCCATAAATGTAGGAAAGCGAACCTTCACTGGTCATCCATAACTTGACAATACAGCGAGGGATCCAAGAACGTATTTATCATGAATGTTCATTAGCTGCTCCATGATGACTCCCTTTTAATTTGGTCTTTTCATTCATTGTTCCACCAGGACAAACTTCACTAGGTTTGAAGCATTGCATGCTTATAAATTACAATTCCCATCTCTTCATACAAAAAAAATTCAAAAAAAAAAAAAAAAAAAAAAAAGACACAAAAACAAAAACTCACAAACAACCACATTTATTCTAACATCAAATCAAATCCACCATCAGACAGAGAGCGAGAGGAGAGAGAGGAGAGAGGAAGGGGAGAGAGGATGCACCATGTTAACAACTCAACCTTCCTTCCTCCTTCATTGACATTTCACACCGATGAAGGAAAGTAGAAAGCATAGCTTCCATATTAGATGAAACTGGTGTAATTCCTTCCCCATTCAGCTGGCCTTCAACATGCTCCCATATTAGAAAACCAGGGCATTGTTGTGACTCGGCCCACTCATTGAAGTCCTGCCTTTCTATGCATTCACCCCCCATTTCTCCTGGCTCATCCATAGAACATGACTTCACCACCATAGGCACCATCATACCCTCCATGTTATCCAACAATGGAGGCAAGCAGTTTGTACCTGCGCCGCTGCCTGCGAATGAGAATGGAGCGGACATTGCCTGTACTTGATGCTGATTGAAGCTCCATGCATCAGAACTCATCCCTGCTATTTCATTAGCTATAAGATCTTCTCTTGAACTTGTACCCCCAACCAAATTGTTGTCGAGCATGAACAGTGGGCAAGGAGAAGAGAACATGGTTTCCGAAAATGGTTTTGTTGATGCGTCTTGGTTTAGTGCATCTAGTTGAAGGGAACTGAAACTCGATGGTATGAACTCCATGCTTTGTGTCATTGGAATAGTGGTTGAAGAGGTTTGTGGTGGCATTTGAGGCTTTCTAATCTTCTTCTTAATCCATGAATTCCAATAGTTCTTTATCTCGTTGTCAGTCCTTCCAGGCAAGTGACTTGCTATGTGAGCCCACCTACAAAGCATCAAATACAAAACACTCATATAAACATTAAAATTGGTAGAAGAATCTAGCATGGGTCAGTTGGGTTTTTTGACACTATGGGTTCGTGTTAAGACAGAGGGTTACACATTGCCCTGAATATGCTTCTTTGGGTAATGCTAGTATATTCTTCAGGGAAAAGAAAGAGAGAGGAAGACTTGCAGGGAGCTAGTTTAAAATGAGCTATGTAGGGAGGCTGATGTTGTGGTACCATGGGATTTTAAATTGTGGTCCATGGATATGGTATGATGATGGCCCTTGCACCGTGTTTGGGCGTAGGAAATTTAGGGACTACATTTTCATAAATCAACTGTACAGAGTAAGAAATTTAGTGTAATCCAAACTCAATTAAAATTGTAATTCAAACTTGGCAAAATGTTTTAACATATTGGACACATTAGGTTGCAATTTAACCACATCAAATAAAAAAAAGAGTGTTGCACCTATAGCTTATGTGGGCATTTTTTTCACTGGAAAGAAAAATGTGAAGGCATGAAGTGTTCTTATCTGACCTGTTCCCCACAATACCATGAAGGTTGATTATCAACTTCTCCTCCTCTTGAGTAAACCTCCCTCTTCTAATGTCTGGTCTTAGATAGTTGATCCACCTCAAGCGACAACTCTTCCCACATCTTTGAAGCCCTGAGTGAAAAAAAAGGGGTGAGAGCGAGAGAGAGCGAGAGAGAGAGAGAGAGAGAGAGAGAGAGAGAGAGAGAGAGAGAGAGAGAGAGAGAGAGAGAGAGAGAGAGAGAGAGAGTTTTGAAGACCTGCTTTCTCAGGGACTTCACTCCAACATCCATAGCCATGGGTGGTGATGTAGCGAATGAGCTTTTCGTCTTCTTCAGGAGACCAAAGGCCTCTCTTGACCTTCTGTTGGTTGCAGCAGGAATGGTGACCCATGAGTTATTCTTTTTGTTCCTCCTTTTCGCGTCGTCTTCTTGTGGGAAGAAAGAGGCAGAAGCCAGTTTGCTTCCTAACTCCTTTAAGCAGTGCCCTTGTCCGACAAGTGAACCTGATGGGTCCTACTCTCCCCTCATAACTTTCTATCTAACCCTAAAACGACTTGGCATCGACCCCTCTCTCTTTCTGTCTCTCCCTCTCTCTACGTAGACTCTTGTATTATGTAACCAACTTCAAGCAGCCATGTCTCAAGGCCCAGGCATCGTTACGTAAGTCCTACTCTCTCTCTCTCTTCCTAGACTATTAGTAACAACTTTGCGTGCCAAACCCCCCTCCCTGTGTCTTAAATATGAGTTTCGGTGACGTCGAATAGTGATGACAACAACAATAACAGTAAACAACCTCCAATTCTACTTTCACTTCTTACATTTGAGTGCTTATACTTCCTCAACCATGCGTATCAGCAACCACCTTGATCGGTAATTGGACCTTGCATCGGTCAGGTTAATCAAACTTAGCTGGTATGTTTTTTTTCTAGAAATATAAAAATGCCCTTTTCTAATATATATGTGTTTATTGTAGTAAAATTGATGTTTTTCTTCTGCAAGTCTACCTTGTGGGTCAATTTTAATTAAACTTGATTGAAATAGATGTTTGAGTGCTTTAAGTTATTTCGAGAAATTTATCTGAATCTATGATTGAATTAGCTTTAAAAGCATTTTTTATCTCTTTTTCAGAAAATAACAAAAGAGTAATTTTTTTAGACAAATGTCAACATCCAAAACAGTGAGATAAATTTTGATCTTTTACATTTAGCATATGTGACAAGTTTGCCTGTATCACTTTTATTATAGGAGATGTTTGTCTAAATAATTTAAACTAGATGACAAATTTTCTTTTTCTCAAACATACCAAGGATCTAATGAAACAGGTACATATTTCAAATAGATTTAATCCAATAAGCACTATTTCAAATAAATAAGAGTTTCCAAGGAGGCTCTAAGTGATGGTCTTCCTCTTTAAACAACTAGAGTTCCAGGTGACTGGTTTGATATTCCCATGGGAGAACTGAGGCTTATAGGCAAAAACTCAAAACAGAGGTTGTTGATTGTAAATATTAGAAACTCAGGTTGTTACAATTAAATTTCTAATAATTATAATCATGGTAAAAGGTATGGTGGTCCACAAGACTGCCATTTTTGTTGCTCATGAGTTCTTCGTGCTGAAAGTGGGGGACATTAGTCCTCTGCATCATTTTCCAATTAAAAACTGGAGTGGCCCAATGATATAAAGTTGTGTGATTTTGAGTGACCAGCAACTGGGTTAGAGATCCGACCTGTTATAGGCCCAAGGCCCAGCTTGATTAAGTGTGAAAATAGAAAATCAAATCTCGGCCCAGGTTTAACAAGATTTCCAAAATCTTAACCAAAATTTAAAAGAAGGAGAAATCAGATTTCCTATTCAGACTATGGCTGTTAGATAACTGCTGTACCTGTTAGATACTGGATTCCACAATTCTGGCTGATATTTGGCCACCTTGGTTTCTACTAAAACGCCATTAATATTCTATTTTCGCCCATTACCTTGGTTTCTAAGTATTTGATTTTACTTAAAGTGGTTTAGATGGAACAAGATGGCTGTTGTGCGACAGATAGTTGTATAACTCAACAAAAATAAATTTTAATATACATATATATAAGAAATACAACATCAATTATACCAAACTTGTAATAATCTGAACCTTGCTAATTTAAACATGGACAAGATGCCTACAGGAAATGCTAAATTTTAAGTCCGGTTGTAACTATTAGGAGGATCAAAGCTCACTGTTAACCATAAAAAAACTTGTTGAATCAATTTTTTTTAGTCTTATTTTTAATGGAGTAAAAGTTTAGCTGAGACAATAATTCAACGGGCAAATTTTGGATCCGTTTAATTAATGGGTTGGTCATGGTTACTAGTTTGGAAATAGGCCCTCGAACTTCGAATTGTCACGACTAAGATTAGTGACTTGTAATTCGCTAAAGGTGGATCACATGGTATTCAAATCCAACTCCAACAGAAGTAGTTCCTGGCTAAAGATTATTCACTTGTAAATTATAGAATTTTACTTCGACGTTACAATTGTTGGAGTGAAATTTAGAAGTACTGTTAATATTGAAGTGGGCATCATGAGCAATGGATATATAACATGGACTTGGACGATTTAGTTAATCAAACTCTGAATCAGATGAATTGAAAAGCAAATCAGATGAACTTAACCCATCAAATTTTTTAATCAAAGTGCGAAGCGAACCAGGTAACTATGGCTGGTCCAGTAATGAACTCGGCCCATTGTCATGCCTAATCCTAAGGCTTTAATCACCAATCAACTACAGAAATTCATTCATTGCACATAATTCTGTTAGGGAGGCCTTTAGTTAAAAGAAGATTTGTTGTTTTTATCCTCCTCTTCCTCTTGCCATATCTTTCGGCTTTTCATGCGACAATTCGTCCTTTTCCTTTATGATGTGTGTGTTCGAGGTCCTTCTTATTCTACCCAACATACCATGGTTCTCTACTGTTGTTGTCCATTTCTCCGAGTTTCATGTGTGTTGTTGTTTTTATATCTTCTAAGGTGTCTTCAAGTGGTTTTTGGCCATGCTTTATGATGCTGGAGTTGAAACGATTCATGGGAAGATTTTCATTGGGCTAGCTAGTGAAGAAATTGATGTTATTGAGAAGGGAAGATAAGTCAAGGTGCTTGGCCAATAAGAGAGCGTGGAGAAAAAATATAGAGAGTATTGCTTTGGGTTGTTTACTTTGTCGTTTAGAACGTGTATACGTAGATAAATAGATTATGAAGAGCTGTGAAAGTGAGGGGGTGTCTGTTGATTGATGCAAATCAGTCACCACACTGATGTGAGGAAGGGGCTGTGACTTTTGCTTGGATGGATAGCAATCGAGACTAGAAAAGGAAAGGAAAGTAACCTGAGAAGGGAACTGAGAGGTTTGAAAAGGATAAATGATTATACTTAGCTTTAGGGAGGAGCAATGGAGGAGGATTTGGGCCTACCAATGTGAAAATCTGGCATTGAAATGGATCATTTCCTTTAGAGGCATTTGGTTAAGTTAATTAGTCATAGATGGAATGTCTCCACCATATCATTTCCTTGAGCGAATCATTGGGATTCTCGCTACTGTCCTTATATTAGAAACTGTGGGCCTGACCTTAGTTAATTTATTGTTCTCCGTCAAATCCACATGGGGGGATCATGCCTTGCAATAGAATGAAGATATATATAAATATCTATCACTCTCTTTCCACACATTTTTAAATAATAAAGTAAATGCCATATCAATATTATCTAAGAGAAAAGTATACTTCCAATAACTATATATATTTGTGTATCTTTTTATGGGGTGATGAGAGTTAACGTACAACTGCCAACCGGTAAGTTGGCCGGTTTGTTGTGTTACATGAAGTAAGATTTTTACATGGCGAGCCTGGTAGATTTTTGGAATTTACGACTTTTCCACTTGTTGTGACCATCCAAACATGAGTAAATGAAAAAAATAAAATCCGTTGAGAATACTTTTTCATCGTTTTCACTCTACTTTTTGAAAAAAAAAAAAAAACACACTACATAAACATGCAATGTTGTATGGTAAACTTAGTGTTTGACCTTGGTTAAAATAATTTAAATTAAAATACTTATTTACCTTTTGGTTCTTTGAACTAGTGACACCCTAGTATTTTAACAGTTGTTTATTGTCGAAGTTAAACCTAATGAAAAGTAAATTGTGGATGTTAACTACAGTTAAAATTCATTTCTCTATCCTTTTAGAGTGTTTCTTATTGCGTAAGTGGTTAAAAACCCCTTTTTGGCCCTTTGATTGCCGCTTAAGGTAATTGAGAATGCATAAGTGCTTAAATGTAAAAACCAACCTAGGGATCATCTGGTAAATATCAAAGGAGGCAAATGATTATATGTAGATTTCCCTGTTCATAAATACAACCAACCAAAGCCAATGCTAATTTGAGTGAGAAGCTTGATCACATAAAAAAATTAACGCACTTCATTAACTACATTTATCATTCAACTTGAAGACTAATTACATGTTTTAGAGCTTGTTTGATTGCAAGAATTTAGAGGATTAATATTCAGAGAAGTACCCATAATTCCATTCTTTTCAATCATAAGTCCTGTAATTGGATTCTCCCAAATGAAAATCATAGAGCATTCCAAATTTTAGAATTTAAAGAATCTTAAAGACCAAAATGGCAAAATGACTGAAGCAGATATTCTCTGCATCATCAATATTCTCCATATCAAACGTTCGATTTGGTCGATGAAACTGAAATTTCCGACAGCTCAATTTGCACTGTGCAAGATCCCAGACTTCCAGCAAGTTCTTAGGCACTATTCTTTCAACATGGGCCCTCTCAGTAAAAGTGAAAGTTGGGTCCTTGCCAAAATTGAATATGAGGCAGTGTTTACATGAAGCTTAGAGTTTTACCTCTGATAGGTACCTCTCAGGAGAAAATCACCCTAACCTTGGTTGATTAGGGACTAAACTTTTAAATAATAGTGGCAGAGAAACCAGTACATAGGCCCAATTCAGATGATTTTAATTTAAAATGCCTAAGTGTACAAATCTTCATTCTGATGTTTTATTGGTAGATAAAACTTCAAATGTCATGAAGTGATGGGGAATATAGAGCTACAATGGAGCTAAAGTGTTTAAATCACTATCACAAAAAACACGTAACAGTCAGCCAAACGTGGGATGATGTCTGAGCCTTGCAGAACAATACACTAGATTTCCGCTTATACTTTGGGATCATGTCTTTATGGGTGTTTTCTCCTATACAGGCACAGCAGTCATTTTGTCTACTTGATCATAGTCTCTAATCAATATGGTGAAAATTGAGGGTGTTAAAACTTCAAGATGGAGACGGGTGAATAAAAGATAACCCTGGAAGTTTCTTTCATTCAGGAGTTCATTAGAAGATTCTGCTTGGTGAATTATGTGGCTTCTGATAAACTCAAAATCCTATGGTTGAGGCCTAGCTTCAAATAAAACACTCAAAATCCTAGTTTTAGGCCTTATTTTATTATTAAGAAAAATTTTACTTCAATAAAAGTCATGCGATGATGTGCATAAATTTGATTAGAGTGAAGTTTGAATGAATGATGGTGGGGTGGGCAGGTGAATCCTACATGCCGGCTCGTTTCTGATTGGAAATATATAGGTTCCAAGGCGACCTAAAATTTAAACCCTTTTGGGAATCAATTGGAGAGATAGTGTGATATTGGAAAGGCTTGTAATGGATTAGATTTTGGGGAAGAAACATCTTTTAACATCTTAATCGGATAACCACAACTATTGATTTAAGGGCCTCATTGTTCAATGGTTAATCCTTTTTTATGAGATTCAATCTTCTTATGAGTAAAATTTAGGTAAGTTTTAATTAGGTGAGTGTTGATTTATAGGGGGTTTAATGGTCGCGATCTCCAGGCAATGTTGCCTAAGGAGATCATGGGCGAGATCCCTGTGCGCCCCACCGATGCATTTGTATGCGTTTAAATTGGGGGTGAGTTTTCAAACTTAAAAGATATATCTTGATAAAGACATGGGTAACGCACGAAGCACTTGATCACAAATACAAGGGAAGGGGTTGTTTTTAGGTATTTTTATGGAAATAAAATATTTTGTAAAAATCGACAAAATAAAAAAGACCTTAAATACTTTATAATAACGGCATCGACAAAATAAAAAAGACATTAAACACTTTATAATAACGGCAGAAGACTCACTGTTATTTTTTATTTTATAATCAAGTTGCCCAAATTATCCAATCTCATAGAATTTCCCTTCTGTGACATTTTATTATAAAATTACAGTTTAAAGTGTTCGGGCTGATAGATCAAGTCATTATTTAGTGGTGGGCCTAAAATGCATTTTCCTCTCGTTTTTCGAACTACTGTTTACCAATCGTTTTTCTTTCTTCTTCTTAAGAGAGAGTATTATTTTTTTGTTTACAAATGGAACATGCCAAAACCTGTTAGCTATCTAAATTCTAAAGTATAGCAGTAAGCTTTTTCGAAAAGATGAATGAAGTTTATACTAAATACTATAACCCCATCCATGACTTTATATGGCCCTCCCCATCCCCAAGAGCGTTAGCAAAAAAGTTAAATACCTTGTGTAGAATTTCCTTTTTTTCTGCTAGCAAATCTGCAGGCTGAAGATATAAAATGGCTAATTGGGAATATTCGACTTGTGAATTGCCATCCCAAAGCTGAAAGCTACCTTAAGGCTCCGCCGTCTTAATGATTATTGCTTGCAAAGCCTACCAACCTAACTCCCTAGCCATTTGATTCAAATCAAAAAACTTTAAACGATGGCATTTGGCAGTTGAGGGGTGGACTTCAACCCGAGGAAAAGTATTGAAAAGTATTTATGTTGGTCCGACTAACGCCGCGAGGTTTTGGTAGGATTGCTCAGCTAATAAAACTCGATATTGTATCAAAGTCAACCGGTTGCGAATACAAATTACATGAAAAATGATTTGGCGTAAAGTATACATCTCGACTAGATTCCTCCTAAGGGGGAGTGTTGAGGAATAACAGACTCTCCTAAGAGGAATTACTAAAAAGTATTTATGCCACCACCTTTACTAACGCCTAAAAGGTTTTAATAGGATTCGAGATCTTGTTCTTATATTTGGGGGAAAGATCAATCACTTGCACCTTTATTTCATATTGGATGTAAAATGAATAGTTGGAGATGATGAGTCAGCTAGACTTTGGTATGATCAATGGCTTTCCTTGTATGACATTGTGGATATTTTTTCCTCCTTTTCCTACGGTGTAGAAGCCATGGCAAATTTCATCGTTAATTCAATTATATGTATTTATGTGTTGTACGCCTGAGTGTGAAAGTGTGAAACTTGCGATCGACCAACCATGCCACATAAGAGAGAAATGGAGATTTTACATAGTTCAGCAAAAGCTCCTATGTCCACGGTGCACAAGAGAGCAATGACTCGCATCTTAACTCTCTTCAGAGTCTATGATTGTAGGTTGCATCATATTTATAAATATTTTTTTTAGCTCCTAATAAAGCCCCGGTACAACGACCAAAATGCCCTTGACCCTGAACTTAGTCCATGGCCAACCCAATGGACCACTCCAGTAACCAGAATACAAGACATAAATCCAACATTATGTTTGAGACCCGAGTCTGCACTTATTTAAATACAATATTGCAGAAATCTTTTATCCATTGATCCGAGTGTTTTCCCATGTAAGAATCATTTATTAATGCAAAACAGGCATTTGTGATGGATGTAATTGCGACATTGAACAAGTGAGTGTTGCATCGTCATCGATGGATCCAAACAAAGATCATGTTCATGAAACTGCAGCAAGTATAAGATAGATAATAGAGACACTTCATTCGGCAAGAAAGATACATTGCACCAACATAAAATATGCAAATGTTTTGAATTAATTGAATTAATCCAAATTACATCACATCGTGCCCTGAGAATAAATTAAACTTGTTACTTTTATGGGGATCGATGGAGTCCGATTGTTATACTTAATATGGTGAAATAATATTTGATAGTCTTTACTTCAAAAACACCCGACCTACTAGACTCTGATACCACATATAGGATCTTACACCCCATTAAGCTACCACTTATCCCAATATCAATTGGTGATAGGAAACGGTACAACAACGGTTTTATGGTGAGGGAGAGAGCTCAATTACATACAGTTATGACCGCTCAAGAGCAATGGTGGACGTTGACCTCAACAAACTCAATAAAGTTTTTGTTCAAGAGGAATTTAGTGAGCTGTACTATCTAGTATTTTAGAATTATTTAAAACTGGCAGAGTTATAAAATTTGTGTAAAATCAGGCCTTATTTCTACCTTCTAAAGTTAATGCACTTTATTTTCACCATACAGTAAGAACAGACTTCTAAAATCCCAAAACAGCTCATGACTTTATATGAAGCTAAAGCCCTTTTGATGGGTTTTCCTTTGTTCTTCAATGTTCTAAGATCTTGGCCCATCCTCTTAATCAAGCATGCGAATCAGTGTGGTTTTTTTTTTTTTTTTTCTTGGTTTTCAATGACATTCCACCAGACGGATAATGCTCTTTGCCACATGCCATTTTGTTTCATTTTTTAGACTATGGTGGAGCTAGATGTGTTTGGTATTTTGGAAATAGAAATGATATCAATATTGTTACTTGTTTATGTTGTATATATAACTTGTCAAGATGTGTAAATAATGAATTCCCAAATCATAGGTAGTTATTTGCTGAGGGACATGACTCTTTTCCTAAACCCCTTTATCATTTATTATAATTAAATAAATTTGTACAAAAGAGTATGATTTTCGATAATTTCCTTTAATGATCCATCACTATTAGGGATGTAAATGGGTTCCCGATTCTCCGATTACTCGGAGGTTCCGATCCGTTAAAAACTGGGTCTATGTCCTTATTTAGGCCCTGATGAGTAAATGGGTCCGGGTCCGATTCCACCTTGGGTTGGACCCGTGGACCCAAGACCCGACATATTATCTCAATTTTTGAAAATCTCTCCTAAAAACTATATTTTTTTAATATCATTTTCTACCTATACCCGGACCCGGATCCAGAACCTTCCCAGATATGATTCTGATTTCAGTTCCGTAGCCAATAAATCGGTTCCAAAACAGTTCTGGGTCCGGATCCGGTTCTAGCCTCTCTGTAACAATTTTGGTTCTGGGTCCACCATGGACCCGGACCGAAACCGACCCATTTACAACCCTAATCACTATTTAGTGAGGCGAGATTCGAACAAAAACGGACCAAGTTTCGACCTATATTACCAGAATAATTTGTGCTAGCAACAAAAAAAAAAAAAAAAAAAAAAATTTTAGCCCCACCATATTACCCTAATCCTCACAATTTCTACAAATTAATAAGTATATATGATCAGGGAGATAGACATCTATTAAATGGATGAGACTTGATCTATAAACCATGTAACAATGAGAGCATTGTCATTGTAGAGTAATAGAATTTAAAACGGTTCGTAGAAAAATATGCATTACTGAATATGAAGGCCCACCAACTTGACATTAAAGAGGCAACAAATACGGTTAATGACTTTCCCTTTCTCATCATTAGTATTTATGAAAGATGGATGAATTGAAAGACGATAGAATTTTCCAAAGGATAACTTTGCAACCCAGAAATGTGCCGAGACATTTGCACGCCAAGTACACCTAAGAAATTAAGGAATAAGAAGGGTCTAGTACGGGTCTTGTCCCAATCAAGATCCCAATAAAAAACTTAATTAAGTCCTGGCCCAATCACTCCTATTTTGATTTAATCTACTTATTAGGATTTTATAAAGGGGAGTGTTGCGGTATTATTTTAGGAGAAAATGCCCCTCCTAGTTGGGCTCACCGGGACGCATGATGAACATAAAAGTCCATTGGATGGAAAGATTTCGCGACCCGGTCCCGAGATTTGATTAGCTCGGACAAACCCCGAGTCGCGAATGCATACTTACTCCCGTAAACTCCGAATTAACATAAAGTTAAAACGAAATCCACAAGGGATATCAAATACCATACCTGCCAAATGTATAAAAATTGCGGAATATATACATTGACTAAACACTATTGATTATATGAGTTCCTTTACCAAAAGTAAAGTTCATATATACACATTCGTGTTGTAATAAAGTCAACCACTGCACATTTAAATACAATGCAAGGAACATTAATTACATTACAAACCTATAAAATAAAACCTTCCAAACATTTCCAGAATAATTTTAGTCGATTCGCACTCCGAATATTTACATCCTTCGATCAACATCCTTTGCTGATGGCGCGGACAACAGGGCCTGCGATGTCATCAATAACACCGTGAACACAACGGTTCAACAATGTATATACAGTTCTATGATAGTACATGCTATTATATGATTAATCAATAAATCAGGTATATAAGAACTTGTCAACTTATCAATTTAACAGTTCTATATAAGTCGATACAATTCTATATTGAACAGGTATAAACAGTAGAATCAAGTAATAACCATTACTTATGACTATACTAATAGATTTATATTTCATCTCATTTTATGCTTTCAAACGAAAGCTGTTCAGTATAATTGTTAACACCAATATCAATCAGTTATGTATTTATAATATGATCCTCTTTGGCCCATGGGCTCACGCCACCTGGCTCTGGCCTACATGTTACCTCAAGGCATTTATTATATGAGTTATGGCTCGCGCCACCTGGCTCTGGCCTACGTATGAGTCATGGGCTCGCGCCACCTGGCTCTGGCCTACATGTTGCCCCAGCTCATGGACTCGCGCCACCTGGCTCTGATCCAATTTTGCCTGGCTCATGGACTCGCGCCACCTGGCTCTGGTCCAAATTTTGCCTAATAAGGTGTGGGATTTCCAGTGTCTTGATCAGAGATCACTGGTATCACCACGGAGCTCCGGAAGGCTCCTAGATCATCTACTGCAGTAGGAATTATTAATTCTTCATTACATTCTGTTCAGTAATTCAGTGTATAAAACAAGTTCAGCTTTGTACAAGCTGTTCATTCAATAATTCAATCATTATGTTGGTATAGCTCAAGAATGAGCTTAGGGAATTACAGTCTAGTATTAGGCTATTCATTCATCTCATGTAATCAATGTAGTTCAGCTCTATATGAGCTTTATGAAACATTAAATAGCATAGCTCGACATTGAGCTTAAGAATCATAATACCATTGAATGCGGAAATCAAATTTAAGTCTATGCAACTCTATGCAACACTATTCAGACGTCTAAACCAAACAATTGAGTGAAACTTTCGTTATCCAATGCACGTGTTATTCTTGACGAACATCACTTTATATATTGAATTGTGCATTCGAAGAACTTATTTTACACCTATGTAGGCTTATACATTAACAAGAAATAGCCTGTATAAATTAGGCTTCGAAACAGAGAAATCATATTCCAAATCTGAAATTTCCTTCCCTGTCGGTCAGCTCGTCGGTCAGGTGTCGGCTGACCGATAGCTCCATGTCGGCTGACCGGCATCACGTCGGTCAGAATTCCCGAGACACGAAATTCCTGCACTTGCACGTCGGTTGACCGACGTACGTTCTGTCGGTTGACCGACATGAGTCGGTCACATCGGTTCGTTTCTCGGTTCGAAAACCAGAGACGTGGATTTCTACATTTACAACGTCGGTCAGGTCGTCGGTTGACCGACCTCTCGTCGGTCAGAAATCCAGAGACTTGAAATACACGGAAACCAGACCCAGACCTGTTAGTCAGGTCCCCGGTCGATGTCGGTTCCGGTGTCGGTCGACCTATCGGTCGACCGAACTGAACCCAGAACTCATTTCTGAGTTCGGATTTCCGAAGTGAAATCCTTGGTCTTGGCTTCCTTGAGACCTACCAAAGTCTAAAAACACCATAAATCATAAGAAGAGTATATACTTGCCTTGATTGAAGGTTTATTAATGAAAACCCCTTGTTTAGCTTGAGTTTTGAGATAAAAACCCCTTTTACCCAAGCTTTAAGTCTTCACAATTGAAAACAAACTTGAAGGAGATGAAGAAGATGATGAAGGCTCTTCAAACCTTACTGATGAGCTTCTAATCTCCACTCTTGATACAAGTATTGGAAGAAAGAAGTTAGAAACAAAGAAGAAGAAAATGAAAGGGGCTAGGGTTTGGAGAAATGAGAAGAATGACTCCTTTGAGTCATCTCTTAAGCTTATATAAGCTTAAGTTTTGCAACTAAGTCTTCCTCTTCTTTACTTATTACAATTTGAGTCAAATGAAGGATCACTTGATCTAATATTCGTCAAACAACTTCGAGCCTTTGACGAAAGTAAACGTACTCCTCGAGATACGCGTGTTGGTATCGAGAATTTCCGTATTCGACGAAATACGTAAAATTTCGTATTTACATAAAAGTCCTTTAATTCCATGTTTGAGTTCAAAACTCCATTTAATTCATTTACCATCCTTAGGTGTCATCTCATTAAGCCTAAATCATTCAATTTAGACTAATTCAATATCAATTGACCATTTTCTCTTATTGACCTAATTAAACACGGTTAATTAGCGTTAATTCAGATTAATGAGAGTTAATCCTGATTAACTCGGGACGGGGTCTTACAACTCCCTACAACTTTTAGAATCATTCGGTCCTCCGAATGCTTAACAAATCAATGAAAAGTAATTAAGCAATTTAGGAATTCAAAATTACTTGCACAAATAATTCAGGCTAACTTCAAGTCATTTGGCTCTTCAAGTTTCCAAGTTTCCAAGTAGATTCTCTAGGTCCATGATGTGCCCAAGGCACTTTGACCCATTAATTGTTCGCGTACATAGAACTGCCTTCGCGGTATAAACAGTCCGAGTGGGCTTATTAATATACGTGGTGTTTGGTGTTTAGCAACACTTGAATCTCTTCATGTATGTGAAGGATCTGTTACATACTTCCAAAGCATCGATACTTGGAATGTATTGTGGGCAACGGAGAGTTCCGCTGGCAATTCTAGACGATAGGACCTACTTCCAATCTGATGCTGAACTTTAAAAAGGTCCATAAGACTCTCGGAAAAGTTTCTATATCTAATCGAACCGGATCTCGTCTTTCACACTGAATTGAATAATGTCTGTCATCGTGAAACCTTCCAATTTACGAAATCATCAACGACGAATTCTAGATCACGCTGACGATTATCAGCAAAGCTCTTCTGCCTTGATCTAGAAATACCAACTGGTTTTATCCTTTCAATACGTATTCTGTTGTTTCAGCAGTAACGATCGTAGGACTGTGGAAAATTCGAGTTCCCACACTTTCCAGCTTACTGGAGTCATACATCTGTGACCATACAACGTTTCTAATGGTGCCACTTCAACGTTAGAGTGATAGTTACTGTTGTGCGAATACAACATTAAATTAATCATTCCCAAGTCAACTACACTGGCACGAAATAAGTTTTCTAAAGTTTGGACAATCGGTTCCGATTGTTCGTTAGCCTGTGGGTAATAAGTAGTACTAAACCAAAGTCTAGTACTCGTCAATTCTGGAAGGACTGCTACAATGCGGAAATAAACCGACAATCTCGATCCGAAACAATCGAGATTGGTGTTCCATGCAATCGAGTTATTTCCATGACAAACAATCTAGACACATCCCTGAATTCTACATCTTTTCTAATTTAGCGGGAGTGCACGGATTCTGCAAAACAATTCACGATCACCCATACGGCATCGTGCTATTTCTTTATCCTTGATAAACCTGATACAAAGTTTACCGTGAAACATGTTGCAACGTTGTCCTCGATCCCTACGAATTCCGGATCTATGAACTATCTATCCTTAATCCGCTGGATGCGAAATGGTTCACATAGAGACATTGCTGTAATCATTTTCGGTCGTCCACTAGGTCAATGGACACACCTATGTCCTTGAAGTTACTAATCTGGTTCCATTCAGGTTCTAATGATGTTGTTAAGTTAGAAGAATTCTGACTTAATTCATTAGTCACGACATTGTCCTTTTTCGATACACGTGAATAGAAAGTCATAGTCTCTAAGCAGCTCTAATCAACGACATTGCCTCTAGGCACTGCCCTTATTACTTTAATGCGAATATAACAATCGCAAGCGTTAAAGTTATGAGTCGTACTGTTATTCTCATATCCTTTCTGTGTGGGGAGATTTCTAGAATTAAAGGATTATGCTAATCACAGCCATCAGATGAGACTGAGCACTCTCACGTGCCATCCGCGTGCCACCCACGTGGCACCAAACTCACCTCGGCTAACAGAGCAGAAGCCACAGCCGAAGTCAAACAGCTCCGGGCCGCTAGCGCCGAGCTCGGCTACCCCATGTGCTATCTCGGCGGAAGGCTCCACCTCGGCCAAGGGAGCCGGGACGAAAGCCGAAGCAGGAAAGAGCCTCCACTCGCACCCCTCTTCCCCCACGTCATCAGGTACGTGGAGGAATAGGGGCGCGAGCTAGTGAGACAGATGCGACATCCAGCCGTTCACAATCTTCGCCAGATCCCTGACAAGGCGGCATCCAGCGGCTGAAGCCACATCAGGGCAAGGCCCGAGGGTAGATCCGATGGTACCCCAACCGTCAAAGGCGCCCAACACGATCTGGCCCAATGTGACGCGCATTTAATGCAACGTGGGCTGATCCGACTGGCATTAAATGCAGAGTGGGCTGGATTGGACCGCATTAATTGCAACGTGGGCTGATCATGACTTTCCAGTCGAATCATGGGACCCACACCAAGATATCGTCTAAGATATCTTCCAAATCGTCTATAAATAGAACTGCATTTCACATGCAAGGTACGCACAATCTAACCCACAGAGCCGTTACCCTGCCTCTCTTCTTCCTCTCCTTCCATTGTTCCAGTTCACTCACTGACTTTGGCATCGGAGAGCCTTGCGCCGCCCAGGCCAGGGTCCTCTGACCGTTTGTTCTTCTCTTTCAGGCTTTCGGACGGTACCCAGTCATCACCATTCCGGATAAGTCCTCTAAGGCTCCCCATTTATTGTGGGTCATTATTCTCTGCACCTACAATTGGCGCCGTCTGTGGGAAAGTAATATCCCAACCTTTCCAACCTTCCCAACCTTCTTAACCTCAATCTCCCAGAAGCCATGCCTCCGAAAGCTAGGAAAGGCGGAGAATCCTCAAGAGCAATCCTCGACCAGCCAATACCGTCAACGGACGTCCCTCCTCAGGGGCGGTCCCGAACGGTGCATGGCACATCTGCAGGCGAGGGCCGCTTAGGCTCGCAACTCTTCGTCGAGGTCCCCCTCCAAGAGGGACTCGAGACCTCGCTTTCAGCAGACGAGGTCACGCCACCCCGACGCGACGAGCGTCGGCATGAGCGTCCCCGCAAAGATAAAGCCGTTGCCGCGGAAGAGACGCGTCGAGTTCAACCTCCTGCCGCTGGAGGAGATGTCGCAGCTCAAAATGCTCTCCTCCAGAAGCAGGAGCGGTTAATCCGCGAGCTCCAGCAGCAACTGAGAGCAGCGCAAACTGCCTCGTTGAGGCAGGTCTCTAATCCTCAGGGACAGAGGGGGGACGCCCCGAGCAGGGCAGCCCAGCCTCCTCGCGAAGACCTCAGAAACCATCTAGACCATAAGCGGAGCCAGATCCATGACGAAGGCTCGAGCAACAGCCGAAGTCATCATAGCCGCGATGGCCGAAACCATAGCCATCACAGCCCGAACCACTCCAAGCGAAATTCAAGAGCCCAGACTCCAGAAAAGGATGACGAGCAGGAGCGATTTGACAAGCGCGTCAGGTTGGCTCTTCAGCGCAACCTGGACGTGCGGGACCAGAAGCAGATCTGTGGCCACACTAATCTAGGGGCCTCGCCCTTCATGAGGGACATCGAGTGCACCCCCTTGCCCAAAAGGTTCTCCGTCCCGCGGTTCGTCCCCTACGACGGACTGTCCGATCCATCCGCTCACCTCCGTCACTTCTCTCAGAAGATGTCCATCTGGGGGAACGAGGGCCACCTCAACTGCAAGATCTTCTCCTCCAGTTTGGGTGACCTCCCTCTGAAGTGGTTCTGCGCCCTGCCAGAGAAGTCGATTTCGAGTTGGAAGGAGCTCCAGCTCTCCTTTCTGAAAAAGTTCTAAGCTTACAGCGCCGTCCCCAACAAAGAAGGGGACCTTCTCGCCCTGAGAATGAAGCAGGGTGAGACCCTCGCCAAGTTCGCCCGACGATTCTGGGCGGTTTACAGCCAGATCGAGGGCACTAGGGAAGAGATAGCAATCTACACCTTCCAGCATGCCCTGATCCCTGGCCACGACCTCCGGAAGGACTTGGTCGGAGACCCTCCAGAGTCCATGCCAGAGCTAATGTCCCGGATAAAGCGCTTTGTCGCCCGGGAGGAAGATGAAATCAGGGCCCGAGAAGAGGACGAAAGACCGGATCCCGAGCACAAGAGCAGCCAGCCCCGGCAGAGAGGCGGGGGGCCCTTTCAGAAGCAAGATCTCAAGCAGGCCTGGGCCGCCAGTTCGGCGAAGCCTACGTCGTCCCGATCTGGGGGCACCTGGAGGCCCAGACCTCCCACCAGCGCCAGTCAGAGCATCAACGTCATCTTCAAGGAGCCGACATACCGTATCCTGAGCAAGATAAAGACCAAGCCGTTCTTCAAGTGGCCTCCGCCCTTGAAGAATGAGCCCACCACCGGCAGCCGAAGCAAGCTCTACTGCTCCTACCACAAGGGTAAAGGGCACAAGACCGAGGACTGCAATTCTCTGAAGTGGTACCTGGAGAAGCTAGCCAGCGAAGGCCACATTCCAGAGTTCGTCAAGGCGGAAGACGCCGGCGGCGGCGAGGGCCGAGTCCACCAGAGCGCGGCTCGGGAGCCAGACAGTGAGGATTCCGAGAAGATCATTAACGTGATCCATCTGGCGTCCTCAGTCCCCTCTCCCTCGTCTCGTGGAAGCTCGCAGGCCCGCGCCGAGGCCAGGCGAGCGTCGCATGGGAAGGAGGTGATGAAAGCCGAGCTCGCAACCGGTATCCAAGAGAGCCCGCCGCGACCGACCCGCAATCTCATTCTCAGATAAGGACCTAGAGGGAATCCAGCTCCCTCACAACGACCCCCTGCTCCTCACAATGAAGCTCAGAGACTTCACCGTGAAGAGGATCCTCGTCGACTCCGGCAGCTCTTCCGAGGTCCTCTACTACGATTGCTTCAAGAAGATGAACCTCTCGGAAGCAGACCTCACGGAGGTCCGTGCACCCCTGCTAGGGTTGTCCGCCACGCCAATCTACCCCAAGGGTAGGATCACCCTGGAAACCCGAGTCGGCGGAGCCTCCGTGTTGGCCGACTTCCTAGTCGTGGACGCCCCTTCTCCCTACAACGTCATTTTGGGCAGAACGTGGCTCCACAAGTTGGAAGCAGTTCCTTCTTCCCTCCACCAGAAGCTGAAGTTCGTCCTCGAGAGCAAGGAGGGCAAAATGGAAGTGGTTACAGTGGAGGGAGATCAGCAGCAGGCCAGGCAGTGCATGCTGGCCGCGGTCCCGGCAGTGAAGGAGCCAGAGCGCGTCAACCTCGCCGAATTCGAGAAAGGCATAGACAAAATCGGCCGAGACCCCGAGAAGAAAAGCATTGAAGACCTGGCCGAGGTCAGGTTGAACTCGCAGACCCAGATAGGTTCTTCCTGATCGGCACCCAGCTGCCAAACGAAGAGAGAGACGAACTCTCAAGGTTCCTGATGCAGAACGTCGATGTCTTTGCTTGGAGCCAAAAGCGAAATGCCTGGGGATGACCCAGAGGTCATGTGCCACAAGCTAAATGTGGACCCCGACCACAAACCAGTAGTGCAGAGGGCCCGAAGAACAGGGCTGCAGCAGACAGATGCAGTCGTCGAAGAGGTCGACAACCTGCTGAAGGCAGGAGCCATCCGGGAATTCCAGTACCCGGTCTGGCTGGCCAACACGGTGGTGGTCAAGAAGAAAACTGGTAAATGGAGGGTGTGCGTGGACTTCACAAACTTGAACAGGGCCTGCCCTAAAGATAGTTTCCCCCTTCCAAAGATTGACCAACTGATCGACGCCACCGCTGGTCATGACCGAATGAGCTTCCTCGACGCCTACAGAGGCTACCACCAGATCCCACTATTCGAGCCTGACGAGGAGAAAACGTCATTCATAACCCCCCGCGGCACTTACTGCTACAAGGTGATGCCCTTCGGGCTAAAGAACGCGGGGGCGACCTATCAGCGCCTCGTGACAAAGATGTTCCAGGCTCAGCTCGGCCGAACGGTAGAGGTGTACATCGACGACATGGTCGTCAAATCAGTGCACTCCAGCGACCACCTGGCGGATCTTGGCCAAATCTTCGACGTCCTTCGCGCGTACAAGCTCAAGCTAAATGCTTCCAAGTGCGCCTTCGGCGTAGCCTCTGGCAAGTTCCTCGGCAGCTTGGTAACACGGAGAGGGATAGAGGCCAATCCAGACCAGATCACCGCGATCTAGGGTATCCAGAGCCCCTCTACCACAAAAGAAGTCCAGAAGCTTACAGGAATGGCTGCAGCACTCAATCGCTTTATCAGCCGGGCATCAGATAAGTGCAGGCCTTTCTTTCAGCTTCTAAAGAAAAATTTTAAATTCCAGTGGACCCTTGAGTGCGACCAGGCATTGGCCGCGCTCAGAACCTATTTGATGTCACCGCCCTTAGTCTCCACCCCAACTCGGGGGGAGATTTTGTATTTATATCTCGCGGTCTCGGATCACGCAGTGAGCTCCGTCCTCATTAGGGAGGACGAGTGTCACGCCCCCGGACCGAGGTCCCGCTAAACGAGGCCTTAATCCGGGGACGCGGCGCGACGGGCCGAAAAATTCCGCCCGCACACGCTAGTTTCCCACAGGTTTCCGCGGGTAAGGATTCACGGAATCCGATCCCATAGTGATATATAAGAATCACTTTCATACAATTAAATTTCGCGGAAGCATTGTAGCAAACGTAAAAGTCTCTCAAACGGGTATAAAATGAGAACGCAAGAGACTAGCATCAAAAGAGAAACATTTACTGTAGGCCCCAAAGTTAGTTTAACGTTGATACAAGAGTAAGTTAATCATTAATTACAAATTTCCCAAAAGAAAATAGGCCAACAATGGCCATGACAAAAACCCAAAATGTAAATCATAAATCCCCAAAATGTGATCGCAGCTCCAAGGCAACCCGACATCTAAACGACATCATCGGGCCGCCACTCGCCCTCCGCTGGAACTATAGGTTCCGCCTCGAAATGCGCCTCAACCGCGAGGGGCTCGACATCTGACACCAAACAAAAGAGAGTCAGACACGACGGTCTGGCAAGCAATTACAACAATGATAGGATGAAAGTAAAACAAAACATAATAAGTAAGAGCTGCGATGAAATCACGATTAATAACAATGCCAAAGTAAAAATGGAAGATACATCTCGATGGTTACAAAACCAATGTCATGATGAGTAACATAATTAAATGCCATGAGATGAACATCGATGCATAAAAACATTGGCAACCCACATAAAGCTATATTCTCCTGTAACCGAAGTAACCGGAGCAAACAAACCGTAGCCACTAAACGTGGGACCGGAACGACATAGTCGTTATCAGACAGAACCGTAGCCACTACTCGTGGGACCGGATAATTACCGTTGCCATGGTCGGTACAAACGGAATCCAAACTGCAGCTGGCAAACAAAATAAAGACCCCAAGCCGGATGATCAGTCCGACAAGGTGACCTAAGCCTAGTGGTGCCATTTTAGTGAAAATCCGAAACCTCGAAGAAATGCAATTCTATTTATAAGATACATTTCCAAAGTTGATAGAGAGCTACTCCAAACAAATGCATATGGGCAAAGCCAAGCAAAACAAGTGAGTAGTTTCATCATTTCTAAAGTATGGGGGTAACCCACTTCAAAACAATAAGGGAATTGGAGAAAGAACCAAAACAAAAGTCTTTTTATACAAAAGAATGCATGATGGTTCGGTCAACTAAGCGGGTAGTCTCAATGTACATTTGATCCCTTTATTGTCATTAAAAGAAAGTGGTTTGGTGCCACCGAAGATCATTGACAATCATAAGGGATTAAGTGTACATTTAGACCCGAGGGTTTTCCTAAGTGATATTGGTCATAGTCCAAGACACATCTCACCATGAGTTATAGGCTTGAAAAGGTTGAATGGGCTCCTCTCATAGAAAAGGATAAAAGGGCTGAATTGGGCTTGGACATAGGTCCGAAGTGGACTTGAAATTATATAGAATAAGTCTTCCTTAGAAGTAGGTTTAAATCCCTTTTTAATCAGGCCCACAGCTGGCCTTATCCAAGCTCAAACAGTCCATTGAAAACAAGCCCAAACAATCCCTAACATAGCCCACAATTCATGTCACACACAGCCCAACATTAAGACCCAAAAACAGCCCAAGAATTGACCTTAAAACAGGCCCAAAGAACACCTAAGAAATGGGCTTATTGAAAGTCCTCGGGATCCTAACCCTAGAGGGGGGGGTGAATAGGGTGAGCTACTAATAGTGACTAACTATGACCAATTTTAATTTTCTATAAACTAACTAGTCACTAGTGATGATAACAAGCACAATGCGGAAGCTAAATACATACAATCATCACAAGAGCATGCACCACAACACAATATTTATAGTGGTTCGGCCAACGTGCCTACATCCACTACCGGCTTGTGCTCTCACACCCCACCGGATTTCCACTAATATGCTTTTCCAATAGGCTAAGCAATAACCTCTTACAAGATGCTTTCCAAGGCTTAGCAATAACCTCTACAATGTATGCTTTCCAAGGCTTAGCAATAACCTTACACTGATGTTTTTCTAGGCTAAACAACAACCCTTACACTATGCTTTTATATGGCTAAGCAATAACCTTACAAAGAAATGATTTCTCAAAGAAAGTGTCTTCCAAAGAACACTCTAAGAGATTACAATTTAAGCTCAAATAAATTGCCTCTAAATAGGCGGATATGAAATTATAAAACAAACTCACACAACACACTAAGAAATGCAAAGATGAATGCTCATGGGGTGTGTGTGTGTGTAGAACTTCAATCAAGTTAAAATTAAGTCCAATGAATTTTATGCTTAAAGCATTTCAAAGTTTAAAGCACATAAAAGATATGATTGAAGTCAAATGCAAATCACTTGAACAATTACAAACTTGTGAATGATATGAAAATCTAAAGATCACAAGTTGTATGAAAATGATTAAGACTAATCAAGTGATGCATGTGCAATGTTGTTTTCAAAAACAAAGGTTTAACTAAAGTTCTAAAGAGATTGAAAACAACAATGAAGATTCAAACAAGTAAATGAATCATGCCATAAAAGGAATCAAGGATTTTGCAAAGCATGATTAACAAAGTTTAAAACTAAACTAAGTTTGAATCAAAGAAAAGAATTCATTACAACTTAATATCAAAGATTGAATGGAAGTAATGAATTCATTTCATCATAGTTATCATGCTAAAAACATTTACCAAAGATTTAAAACCAAGCATGAAACACATGATTAATTAAGCAAAGCTTACTTGGAGATTTAACTTCATGATCCAAGCTTTAGCTTCCTTAATGACCTTCTTAATCCCCTTGGTTCATCCCCTTTATCTTCTCTTCAAACACCTCCAAGAAGGCTCCAAGTTTCCTCAAAAATTCCAACATTTTTCCAAAGGGAATGAAGCCTTTTTATACACAGAAAACAGAGTTTCTGTGTGTCCGCGGTCGACCCCATGACAGGCCCGGTCGACCGACCCTTAACGGTCAGAAAAATGACCGTTGGAGAGCCAAACGGCTCTATGCCCAGTCGACCCGCAGTGTACGCGGTCGACCGGGATGTGTACCCGGTCGACCGGGTACACTGGGCCCTGGGTCACTTTTCCCATTTTGCATACTTTTGCAATTTTCAAAGATTTTTGATGTGGGACTTGTTGGGGCCATTAAATCAAGCTTGAAACATGATTTAAATCAATCTAAGTATTTTTTAAAATCATGAATCATAAAAAGCCACAAATCATTTGAAACTTTAAAACTTAGGCTAAGCTTGAATTTTGAAATTCCTTTTACAAAATCAATTGCATCCACAATTAAAACCAATTCATGCATAAAACATGAGTTTTACCATATTTAAAAAACAATGCATGGATAAAATAAGATTTCAATGTTTTCTAAAATAATGCAAGTGTGAGAAATCAAATGATGATTAAAATGATATGCATCCATCAAATTGCAATACACAAAATTCCTAACAATCTCCCCCTTTGCAATTTGATGGCAAACCTTAACTTAGATGATTAAAATGATATGCATCCATCAAATTGCAATACACAAAATTCCTAACAATCTCCCCCTTTGCAATTTGATGGCAAACCTTAACTTAACACTAAACCTCACACTAAGTCTTCAGCTCCTTGGCTTGACACGGCTTGAAATCTTCGGATGCTCCTTCACTTAGCTTGGGCTTTAGCTCTTTTGATCTTCATTCTTCTTGTCCTTAGCTCCAAGCTTTCTTTCTTTTATCTTCTCTCCCCCTTAGACCAAGCACTCTCTCTCCTTGGTCTTTCTCTCCCTTTGCCATTGAATGCTCTCTCCCCCTTTGATCTTTCTCCCTTTTTGGGTAGCTAGAGCATTTTCTCCCCCTTAATCCTTTCTCCCCCTTTGCCATTAAATTGCAAAGGTAGCAATTGAAGAAAAGGTACCTACACACATGAAACAAGGAAAATACCTTTAGTAGCACCTGTTAACAAATGAAATCGAAAATGAAATACTTAACAGGCTATTATGCATGTGAGTAAGTTATAAGGGAATAGCAATGGTGAATTTGATCATCTCTAATGCTTCCTTAGAAGGTTTACTCCCCCTCAATCCATAATCTTCTTTTGTTATACTTTTGACAAGAATATAACTATTAGATGCAAGAAGAAGATGGTTTAACCAATTGAGGGATAACTTCAAGGGAAGGATTAGATACCAATTGATAATGTTTAACTATAAGGCTCAATGATCAAATTACCAAATTGGAGAGAAACCAATTGACCTATAAGCTTAAGGAAAGTTGAAGAGCAAGGTCAAAAGGTTAATCTATCATGGATACCAATTGAAATAAGAACCATATCAATTGAGATTTAAGAGTATGACTTATTAGCTCAATCACTCTAAAATGGACTTAAGGAATGTAACTAGAAGGATTAATCCAAGTTAGAGCTATCCATGATGATAAGGGGTTTACTAAACATAGCATCAAATAATATAACTATGAAAATCATATGCTATGTAAATTTTGAAATCATTTCACTCAATCATAAAATATGACTATCAAGTGTAAGATGAGTGAAATGAAATTCAAACCATGATGCCTACCTCAATCATTAACCAACCAAGATTATTAACACATAAACATGGTGGTCACGAGATTTAACCAAATAAGCAAGAGAGGTGGCAAACATGACCATTTATGAAGCTAATGGAATGTGACATGGAACAAAGACATATTACTATCAAGTTTAATCCAATGTGCACAAGGTTTATCACAAATATATAACATCAATTGGAAGTTATACTAATTGAAAATGATATCATTTGATTACCAATTGAATATGGAACATGTTTGAGAGCAAGCATGTGACAAACACAAGATTCCATTAAGCAACATAAATGAATATTCATCACTTTAATGATATAACTATTGAGCATAGTGATGAACATGAGAAATTGCATTTTGAAAATATATGACTTATAAGAATATGCAATTTCCAAAGTGTCAACCATATGAATACAACATCTAAGAAATCCATCATTCAAGAGATATAACTATGTAATTCAAGAAATGAATTTCAAAGAGGTTCATATGATCAAACACTACTATGAGGTTGAAACATGTATAAGTATGACAAATACACATGAATCAAACATCATAACCATCCATTTCACAAAAATGACTAGAAAGCATAAAGGATGGATTTGGGTTCTAGTATGGTTAAAACAAATGTAAATAAGATCACAACCATACAAGAAACTAATAGACATTTGCATATAAAAGGAATGAAACTAAAAGAAGCAAAATGCCTATAACAACATTCATTTCCATTTGAAATGGTATAATCAAATACAAAAGGAAATGACAACATGGAACATGCTTTGAAGAATATAACTAATGATGTTTTAAAGCAATTCCATTCAAACAATCTTCAAATCATAAACAAAATCCAACAATGGACAAAATGAGTATGAAAATGAAGATAAAACTTTTCAACTTGTAATTTTAAAAGATATAACTTATTTGAAGCACATACAAGTTGGTTTTTCAAAACAATAATTTTCCATATGAAATATAACTTAGAAATCTATGGAAAAACTAAATTGTTTTAAATCATTTGTTTTTCAAGATAATCTTACTATGACATACAAACAAATGAATTTGCAACATCAAATGATTATGAGAGATCTAGCTATGAAAGCTTTTGGAATCATAATCAATTGATCATGTAGAAATGCATTACAAAAGATATAACTATATGAGAGCAAAAAGCAAATCTAACATGAGAAATTATAATCAAAAGATTTTGAAAACCATGATATGTAACTAGTATGGTGCATGAAAACAAAATCAATTGATCATAAACAAGCATTGCATTTTATGAAATGTAACTATGAAAGAACAAAAAAAATGCAAAAGCAATCATGACCAACAAAAAGATTTAACTATTAAGGTTAGGTTGGTCAAAGAGGTCCAAGGCCCTAAGGTTTGTCTATTTGTCTAACTTTGGGAATCCACCTAAGGTCTTGGGATGGATGAACTTTGAGGTCTAACTTAAACTTCTCACCAACTCTAGGAGATTTAACTTGATAAATTATTAACTTAGACTTATCACCATGAGATATAGATTTAACTAAGTTTAGCTTAGATTGGTGATTAGTCTTTTGGTGAGTTTGCTTCTTTGGGGTTTGAACCATTTTTCTTTTCTTCTTATCTCCTCCCTTTAATTGACTTTTGAATTTCAAATTTATCTTTGCAACTTTCTTCAAAAGCTCTTTCATTTGTTGAGTTAAGGGAGGTAGGTTGAGAACCTTTTTATTTATAGATTCTTTTAAACTTGATTTAACTTGTTTAATCTTTTTAGAATCTATTTTAGGAGACTCCTTCTTAATTGATTTTACTTGTTTAAGCTTCATGGAGTTCTCCTTGGTTTTTGGTGTCTTATCCATCATAGAATTTGATTTACCTTTCTTTGGTTCAAATATGGATTTAGACACATTGCTTCTTCTTTGTTTGCACTCAAACCTAAAATGTCCTTCAATGCCACAATAATTACATTTAGACATGGGCAAAGAAGTGTGAGTGCTAGAGAATGAGGACTCACCTTTCACAAAAGTGTTGGTGAATTTAGGGTCATATGAGGTATTCCTATCAAATCCAAGACCCGTCCTATCTCCTTTTGATTTACCCAATTTAAATAACTTTTCCAATCTTTCTTCACTTTGGGTAAATTTGCACTCATACTTTTGTTTGTATGTTTCAAGTTGAGTGACTTTGGTTTTAAGGGTTGAATTCTCATTTTTAACTTTAGTTAGTTCTTGTTCAATTCCCTTAAATTTGATTAGCTCTTCATTGGCAAGTTTTAACTTCATTTCAAGTTCATTAACAACATTAGATCCAAGTTCTAAGGTGTTTAAATTATTTTGAGCATTTGACAAGTTTTCCATTGAAATTGTCAACTTGGATCTTAAATGGATAATGTTCTCATCTTGTCTTTTTAAAGTATCTCTTAGACTTAAATTTCTTTCTTAAGCTCATCACAATTTATCTTTATTTTATTTAGTTCAATTTGAGCATTAGATAAATTTTCCTTAGAGATACTTGACTTAGATTCAAGATTGTTAAAGTCTTTGTCTTGCCTTTGTAATTGATCTCTTAGTTTAGAATTTTCCTTATTAAGATTGTCATAACCTATCTTTAAATCTTTTAATTCATCTTGAGCATTATATAGGTTATGCAAAGAGATCATGAACTTAGATTCTGCACAATTTATTAATTCTTCTTTTTCTCTAAGTTCATCTTTTGAAGAGACTAATTCTTGGTTTAGTCTTTTAGATTCTTCTTTTAATCTTTTATTCTTCTTAGAAAGCTCAAAGGACCATGTGTACAATTCCTCATAAGCTTCATTTTCATCATATTCTTCTTCTTTTGATTTAGATTTAGATTCATTAATTTTAATGTTAGAATCTCCAATAGATGGAAGAAGGAGGGGTCTAGAGGAATCTACACAAGAATCTACAAAGTCTAAACTAGTGGAATCCATTCTTATGATTTTCATGGAGGCACAACACTAGGGTTTTAACTCTAGGTTTTTACACCTAATCAAGAGTTTCAAACACTTGATCCTAATATAGAGCACGAGGCTCTGATACCAATTGAAAGTCCTGGGGATCCTAACCCTAGAGGGGGGGTGAATAGGGTGAGCTACTAATAGTGATTAACTATGACCAATTTTAATTTTCTATAAACTAACTAGTCACTAGTGATGATAACAAGCACAATGCGGAAGCTAAATACATACAATCATCACAAGAGCATGCACCACAACACAATATTTATAGTGGTTCGGCCAACGTGCCTACATCCACTACCGGCTTGTGCTCTCACACCCCACCGGATTTCCACTAATATGCTTTTCCAATAGGCTAAGCAATAACCTCTTACAAGATGCTTTCCAAGGCTTAGCAATAACCTCTACAATGTATGCTTTCCAAGGCTTAGCAATAACCTTACACTGATGTTTTTCTAGGCTAAACAACAACCCTTACACTATGCTTTTATATGGCTAAGCAATAACCTTACAAAGAAATGATTTCTCAAAGAAAGTGTCTTCCAAAGAACACTCTAAGAGATTACAATTTAAGCTCAAATAAATTGCCTCTAAATAGGCGGATATGAAATTGTAAAACAAACTCACACAACACACTAAGAAATGCAAAGATGAATGCTCATAGGGTGTGTGTGTGTGTAGAACTTCAATCAAGTTAAAATTAAGTCCAATGAATTTTATGCTTAAAGCATTTCAAAGTTTAAAGCACATAAAAGATATGATTGAAGTCAAATGCAAATCACTTGAACAATTACAAACTTGTGAATGATATGAAAATCTAAAGATCACAAGTTGTATGAAAATGATTAAGACTAATCAAGTGATGCATGTGCAATGTTGTTTTCAAAAACAAAGGTTTAACTAAAGTTCTAAAGAGATTGAAAACAACAATGAAGATTCAAACAAGTAAATGAATCATGCCATAAAAGGAATCAAGGATTTTGCAAAGCATGATTAACAAAGTTTAAAACTAAACTAAGTTTGAATCAAAGAAAAGAATTCATTACAACTTAATATCAAAGATTGAATGGAAGTAATGAATTCATTTCATCATAGTTATCATGCTAAAAACATTTACCAAAGATTTAAAACCAAGCATGAAACACATGATTAAATTAAGCAAAGCTTACTTGGAGATTTAACTTCATGATCCAAGCTTTAGCTTCCTTAATAACCTTCTTAATCCCCTTGGTTCATCCCCTTTATCTTCTCTTCAAACACCTCCAAGAAGGCTCCAAGTTTCCTCAAAAATTCCAACATTTTTCCAAAGGGAATGAAGCCTTTTTATACACAGAAAACAGAGTTTCTGTGTGTCCGCGGTCGACCCCATGACAGGCCCGGTCGACCGACCCTTAACGGTCAGAAAAATGACCGTTGGAGAGCCAAACGGCTCTATGCCCAGTCGACCCGCAGTGTACGCGGTCGACCGGGATGTGTACCCGGTCGACCGGGTACACTGGGCCCTGGGTCACTTTTCCCATTTTGCATACTTTTGCAATTTTCAAAGATTTTTGATGTGGGACTTGTTGGGGCCATTAAATCAAGCTTGAAACATGATTTAAATCAATCTAAGTATTTTTTAAAATCATGAATCATAAAAAGCCACAAATCATTTGAAACTTTAAAACTTAGGCTAAGCTTGAATTTTGAAATTCCTTTTACAAAATCAATTGCATCCACAATTAAAACCAATTCATGCATAAAACATGAGTTTTACCATATTTAAAAAACAATGCATGGATAAAATAAGATTTCAATGTTTTCTAAAATAATGCAAGTGTGAGAAATCAAATGATGATTAAAATGATATGCATCCATCAAATTGCAATACACAAAATTCCTAACACTTATCAAAACCTTCAATTGGGCCATCAAACTACCCTAAAGGGACCCTGAATCAGGCCCAAAACCCGAGCCCAGACTGAGCTGGGCTCGCTCGAGCGGACCCAGACAGTACCTGGTCCGCTCGAGCGACCCAGTGGGTCGCTCGAGCGGACTGGTCCTGCCCAGTCCTGCCCGAGTGCAGAAACTCCTTCTTTTTGTGTTTTTCTTCCTCCTTTCCTTGATCATTTCAATTCCTTTCTTCCATAGACCATTCTACAACATCTTGGGCCTCTTCTCAACCTCTACAAATCCTCAAACCATCATCCATAATCATATGATTAACATAAACTCCACACTTTTTAAAGAAATCAAACTTATTTTCCATTTCTTTGAACACCCATTTGAGCACAATGAAACAACTCTTCAAGAAATCAAAGTGAGAACAAAATTTCAATACATGGTAAAGCAACAACATAATTAAGGTGGCTATGACAATGATTCCTTAAAGCATAATAAACCATACACTAAAGAAGATTAACACAAAGGGGAAAATCAAGAAATAGAACCAAATGAGGGAAAGCATCACATTAGTGTTGGAATATACTTGCCTTTAGCCAAGATAAGCTCAAAATCACTCCTTAAAACCAAGCCTTAGAGCTTCAAGCTCCAAATCTACAAAAACCCCAAAAATTTTCCCAAGAAACCCTAAAATGTCAATATTTGTGAATCCTCAATGAAAACCTTAGCGAATGGGATTAAAATGCTCCAAATGGAGAGGAAAGCAGAGATATTGAGTTTAGGAATCCAATGCTAACCTTGAGGAACCCTAACAAAGAAGAGAGGCTTGAAGGAGGGGCTTCTCTTAGCTCAAATTCCTCAATAATGGTATCTTTGGGAAGCTTGAAGAGGAAGGAAGAGTTTGAGGAGATCAATCCTCCAAGAGCACCTCACCAAGTGAGAGTTCCAGATGAGAGAGAGTGAGAAGGGAGAAGAGAAAAAAAAGCCCTAACGAAGGAGTTGCTGGAATGGAAATGAAGAAGGAGAAGAAGAGCTCTCTTCTCAAGAGACAAATCATTGTGGGCCCCGGTCTTCACAAGCCTAGAAACGGTACTTGCGGGCCCCGAACGAAAACGACGAAGAAGACAAAAATGATCGGCGAAATTTCTACTTTCCAAAAAGTATATTTTTGACAATTTCTGGAATTTTCGAAATTTGGGTACAGGTTTTGTGTGAAATGTCAGTTTTGCCCTTTTTCTCGAGAAACGCGATTTCTGATCACAAAATCAAGTTGGCCAAAACATGAAAGTTGATGATCTAAATGAAATAAGTCGAATTAACACATAAATGGGGATTTTACAAGCATCATGCATAAACTCAACAATCTCACACATAATCCACGGGCGCCCCGGCCCGTGTCAAACTTAAGTTAAAGGCTAACAATGGTTCTCAAAGCTAATCAAACAACCTAATCTAGCTTAATGAAATAAGCTAATCGTCCACTAACCCCACTTATCCGCTAATCACGATTAAAACATGATTAAATATTCAAACCTGGGTCGGGGTCTGACATCCTCCACCCCTAAGAATCACATTTGGTCCTCCAAATGATCACTAACCTCTGGGAATAGCTGAGGGTACTTCTTTTGAACTTGCTCACGAAGCTCCCAAGTGGCTTCTTCTGGTCCATGATTCTCCCAACGAATCTTTACCCACTGAATTGTCTTATTCCTCAGCTCTTGATCTTTGGTGTCAACAATCTCTGCCGATTTTTCGATGTATGTGGCATCCTCTCTGACATCCAATGGCTCATGTTGTAGCACATGTGAAGGGTCTGAAACATACTTCCTTAACATTGACACGTGAAACACGTTGTGCACACTCGACAGTTCTGGAGGCAAAGCTAATCTGTACGCCACTTCCCCGATCCGACTCAAGATCTCATACGGACCAATAAATCTCTTAGACAATTTGCCTTTCTGCCCAAATCTCAGTGTCCCTCTGACCGGAGATACCTTTAAGAATACTTTGTCTCCAACTTGGAATTGGAGATCCTTTCTTCGAACATCAGCATAGCTCTTTTGTCGGCTCCTCGCAATCTTCAATCTCTCATGGATAATTCTGACTTTATCACTTGTTTCCTCAACTAAAGATGGACCATGAAAACTGTGTTCTCCGACTTCTTCCCAACACACGGGGGTTCTACACTTCCTCCCATAAAGCGCTTCAAAAGGGGCCATTCCTATGCTTGAATGGTAACTATTATTGTAGGCAAATTCACAAAGCGGTAGATTCTCGTCCCACTGATTCTTGAAATCAAGGACACAAGCCCTAAGCATGTCCTCAAGAGTCTGAATAGTCCTTTCCGACTGACCATTCCGTCTGCGGGTGGTACGCTGTACTGAACTGAAGCTTCGTTCCCATCGATTCATGCAAAGTCTTCCAAAACCTCGAAACAAATCTACTATCCCGATCTGAAGTGATGGAAACCGGCTGACCATGACGACTAACGATCTCTTTCACAAAAGCTTGCGCTAAAGCCAACATGTGCATCTTCTTACCGGTCTTCAAAGGAATAAAGTGCGCTGATTTCGTTAACCGATCCACTATGATCCAAATGGCATTGTTCCCCTTGCTTGTATTCGGTAAACCTGATACAAAATCCATTGTCAGGTGTTCCCATTTCCACTCTGGGATTTCTAACGGTTGCAAAAAGATCAGGTGGTTTCTGATGTTCTGCCTTTACTAATTGACAAGTCATACACCTCGACACAAAGGCTGCTATCTCTCTCTTCATATTGTTCCACCAAAAATGACTCTTCAAATTGTGATACATCTTCGTACTCCCTGGGTGCACTGAATACCTCGTATTATGAGCTTCTACCATAATGTCATCTTTCAAATTGTCTACTTTAGGAACACAAAGTCTGCCACGGAAGTACAAAACTCCATCCAACATCTGAAAATCTGGCCTCTCCGAGATATGCTCCACAATTTTAGCCAAGTCTGGATCTTGCATCTGATTGTCCTTAATTTTCTGAATGAAGACTGGCTCGGACACTGTCATGTTTGCCAACATAACTCCTTCTCTCAAAGGTTGGAATTCTACTCCCAATTCCTCAAATTGCTGAAAATTATAAAATCCGTGCAAACTGGCCAAACAAACTGATTTCCTGCTCAACGCGTCTGCCACTACGTTAACTTTCCCCGGATGATAGATAATCGGAAAATCGTAGTCCTTGATGTACTCCATCCACCTTCTCTGCCTCATATTTAATTCTTTTTTAGAGAACAAGTACTGGAGACTACGGTGATCCGAATGAACTTCAAACTTTTCTCCATACAAGTAGTGTCTCCACATCTTCAACGCGAAAACTATGGCTGCTAACTCCAAATCGTGCGTTGCATACTTCTTTTCATGTTCCTTCAATTGCCTCGAGCCATATGCGATCACATTTCCATTTTGCTTCAACACACAACCGAGTCCAACTCCTGAAGCATCCGTAAAGATAACGAAACCACCACTCCCCGAAGGTAAGGTGAGGACAGGCGCTGAAGTTAACCTCTTTTTCAACTCTTCAAAACTAGCTTCACACTTCTCTGACCATACAAACGGCACATCCTTCCGGGTTAACTTAGTCAATGGTGGCTGCAATAGACGAAAAGCCTTGAACAAATCTCCTATAATAGCCTGCCAAACCCAGAAAACTTCTAATCTCTGTCACATTTTTCGGTCTCTCCCAATTGATAACTGCTTCAATCTTTGATGGGTCAACTGCTAGCCCTTCTTCAGAAATAATGTGACCAAGAAAAGAGACTTGCTCTAACCAAAACTCGCACTTCCCACGCTTCGCATACAACTGGTTATCTCTCAACAACTGCAAAGAAGTCCTCAAATGCTGCTCATGATCTTCTCTCGACTTGGAATACACGAGAATATCATCAATGAAAACAACGGTGAACTGATCTAGGTAGGGAGCAAAAATCTTGTTCATGAGAGCCATGAATACCGCTGGTGCATTCGTCAGTCCAAAGGGCATCACCAAAAACTCATAGTGCCCATATCTAGTTCGAAAAGCTGTCTTCGGGATGTCTGATTCTCTAACCCTCAACTGATGGTATCCAGACCTCAAATCTATCTTCGAGAAAAACTTTGCACCTTGCAACTGATCAAACAACTCGTCTATCCTAGGCAGAGGGTACTTGTTCTTGATGGTCACTTGATTCAACTTCCTATAGTCTATACACATCCTCAAACTTCCATCTTTCTTCTTGACAAAAAGTACTGGGGCTCCCCATGGGGAAACTCTTGGCCTAACAAAACCCTTATCTAACAACTCTTGCAATTGCAACTTCAATTCACCTAACTCCGCTGGAGCCATCCTATAAGGAGCAATGGAAATCGGAGCAGTTCCTGGCACCAACTCTATTGTAAACTCAACTTCTCTGACAGGTGGTAACCCTGGAATCTCTTCTGGAAAAACATCGGGAAACTCACACACTATCGGATATTCTCCACCCCTAGGGATTGTTCGTCCTTGGAAACGAAAGCAATAAATCCCTCACACCTGATCTCAACAACTTAGCTGTAGAAAGAGCTGAAATAAACCTAACTGGGGAAATCCTTTTCTCTCCCTGAAACTTCACTCCGGAGGACGACCCATCCAACCTAAACATGATGGTCTTACTATAGCAATCCATTGAGGCATGATGACCCGCTAACCAATCCATGCCTAGAATAACATCGAAGTCATGCATGACTAAGGTAATAAGATCTGCAGGGAAAATGACTTCTCCTATCTTCACTGGACAGCCAGGGTAAAAAGTAC
Organism: Litsea cubeba; assembly: GCA_012931725.1. Taxonomy (NCBI): domain Eukaryota; kingdom Viridiplantae; phylum Streptophyta; class Magnoliopsida; order Laurales; family Lauraceae; genus Litsea; species Litsea cubeba. Next base: position 141,655 of record WHSA01000233.1, on the reverse strand, counting down.
TACACACCACTTGCTTCCCTACTGGAGTAGTAACAGTCAAAACAGACTCTAACTCTCTAACAGGAACACTAATCTTCTTAGCAAACACAAGGGATAAGAAAGAATGGGTAGATCCCGGGTCAAACAACACTTTAGCTTCTACATCACAAATTAGGAGTTTACCTTCCACAACATCACCCGCCGCTTCTGCATCCACTTGATTGATATGGTTGAGACGGCCTTGCTGACGAGGTCTATTCTGATTCTGATTTGGTCTCCCAAGCTGCATATTCCTGTTTTGCTGCTGTGGACGGGCATTCTGGTTCTGTGGCTGTTGACGGGGCTGCTGGTTCTGCTGCTGCCTCGGTGGATTCTGAACTACTTGTTGATTTTGCTGAGGGGCTTGCCTTGGCGGCTGCTGAGGTGCCCTATTGCCCTGGTTCCTATTGTTCGGGCAATCCTTCACTTGGTGGTCTGAGCTACCACACTTAAAACATGCACCTGAAAGTCGATAACACTGCTGAGAAGAGTGATTCTTGCCACAATGCTCACACCCGCCTTGAGTTGGAGCATTCTGCTGTTTCTTTTGTTTCTTTCCTTGGTATGATTTCTGCCCACTCTGAAACTGCTGCCTCTTTCTTTGGTTGTCCTTAATAAGTTGGTTGTTTATATCCTCAAACCTGTAGGCCCTTTTGATAGCCTCTTGAAAGGTGGTTGGTGGTACCACGCCCAAAGCATCTCTCAAAATAATGGGGTTGAGCCCATCCATAAACTTAGTGATCTTTTTCTCCTCGGTGTCTACCAACTCTGGAGCATAGCGAGATAACTTTTCAAACTTGGTAAGATATTCCAGGACAGTCATATCTTCTTGCTTAAGCAACTGGAACTCCGCTGCCTTTTGCTTTTTAATATGCGCTGGGACATATTTCTCACTAAATTGCTGCTTGAAAGTGGCCCAAGCAATCCTATCTTCAATATTCTGATAGCTTTCCTTGACAGTCTTCCACCAAATGTCTGCCAACCCAGTAAACATGGATGCTGCTAAGTGAACCCGCTGTCTGCCTGTACATACAAAAATGTCGAAGATGTTCTCGGTATGAGCCAACCAATCATCCGCTGCCAAAGGTTCTTCTTGACCCGTAAATTCTTTAGGACCCCTTTTTCTGAACTTCTCAAATAGGATATTAGGGTCTCTGTCCCTATTCTGCACTGGTTCCACATTAGCTACTGGTTCCGGCCTTCTACCCAACACTTCAAGCAGTTGCCTTTGCACTTGAGTTAATTCCTCATCCTTCTTGGCCATTTGTTCTTGAAATCGAGCTTGGTTTTCATTGGCTCGCTGCTGTTGTTCGACTAACATTTGCATGAGTTGTTGGAATTGACCCGTTACCGGGTTTTCAATCTCGCTGTCATGATTGCTACCTGTTGCATTCGCATTTGCCGGAGGTCGACGCGGAGGCATATTGCTGCAAAACAACTTGTTAGTATAACAAGATATAATAATAAAGCGTTCCCAATCCCAAATCGATGCTAACTAACGGTAATGCTAACGAATCCTTGCCACGTCCTTATGTTTCTAATCCAATTTTAATTGCCTCAAATATTTCTCGCTCTGATACCAAGCCTGTCACGCCCCCGGACCGAGGTCCCGCTAAACGAGGCCTTAATCCGGGGACGCGGCGCGACGGGCCGGAAAATTCCGCCCGCACACGCTAGTTTCCCACAGGTTTCCGCGGTAAGGATTCACGGAATCCGATCCCATAGTGATATATAAGAATCACTTTCATACAAATGAATTTCGCGGAAGCATTGTAGCAAACGTAAAAGTCTCTCAAACGGGTATAAAATGAGAACGCAAGAGACTAGCATCAAAAGAGAAACATTTACTGTAGGCCCCAAAGTTAGTTTAACGTTGATACAAGAGTAAGTTAATCATTAATTACAAATTTTCCCAAAAGAAAATAGGCCAACAATGGCCATGACAAAAACCCAAAATGTAAATCATAAATCCCCAAAATGTGATCGCAGCTCCAAGGCAACCCGACATCTAAACGACATCATCGGGCCGCCACTCGCCCTCCGCTGGAACTATAGGTTCCGCCTCGAAATACGCCTCAACCGCGAGGGGCTCGACATCTGACACCAAACAAAAGAGAGTCAGACACGACGGTCTGGCAAGCAATTACAACAATGATAGGATGAAAGTAAAACAAAACATAATAAGTAAGAGCTGCGATGAAATCACGATTAATAACAATGCCAAAGTAAAAATGGAAGATACATCTCGATGGTTACAAAACCAATGTCATGATGAGTAACATAATTAAATGCCATGAGATGAACATCGATGCATAAAAACATTGGCAACCCACATAAAGCTATATTCTCCTGTTACCGAAGTAACCGGAGCAAACAAACCGTAGCCACTAAACGTGGGACCGGAACGACATAGTCGTTATCAGACAGAACCGTAGCCACTACTCGTGGGACCGGATAATTACCGTTGCCATGGTCGGTACAAACGGAATCCAAACTGCAGCTGGCAAACAAAATAAAGACCCCAAGCCGGATGATCAGTCCGACAAGGTGACCTAAGCCTAGTGGTGCCATTTTAGTGAAAATCCGAAACCTCGAAGAAATACAATTCTATTTATAAGATACATTTCCAAAGTTGATAGAGAGCTACTCCAAACAAATGCATATGGGCAAAGCCAAGCAAAACAAGTGAGTAGTTTCATCATTTCTAAAGTATGGGGGTAACCCACTTCAAAACAATAAGGGAATTGGAGAAAGAACCAAAACAAAAGTCTTTTTATACAAAAGAATGCATGATGGTTCGGTCAACTAAGCGGGTAGTCTCAATGTACATTTGATCCCTTTATTGTCATTAAAAGAAAGTGGTTTGGTGCCACCGAAGATCATTGACAATCATAAGGGATTAAGTGTACATTTAGACCCGAGGGTTTTCCTAAGCGATATTGGTCATAGTCCAAGACACATCTCACCATGAGTTATAGGCTTGAAAAGGTTGAATGGGCTCCTCTCATAGAAAAGGATAAAAGGGCTGAATTGGGCTTGACATAGGTCCGAAGTGGACTTGAAATTATATAGAATAAGTCTTCCTTAGAAGTAGGTTTAAATCCCTTTTTAATCAGGCCCACAGCTGGCCTTATCCAAGCTCAAACAGTCCATTGAAAACAAGCCCAAACATCCCTAACATAAGCCCACAATTCATGTCACACACAGCCCAACATTAAGACCCAAAAACAGCCCAAGAATTGACCTTAAAACAGGCCCAAAGAAACACCTAAGAAATGGGCTTATCAAAACCTTCAATTGGGCCATCAAACTACCCTAAAGGGACCCTGAATCAGGCCCAAAACCCAGAGCCCAGACTGAGCTGGGCTCGCTCGAGCGGACCCAGACAGTACCTGGTCCGCTCGAGCGACCCAGTGGGTCGCTCGAGCGGACTGGGCCTGCCCAGTCTGGCCCGAGTGCAGAAACTCCTTCTTTTTGTGTTTTTCTTCCTCCTTTCCTTGATCATTTCAATTCCTTTCTTCCATAGACCATTCTACAACATCTTGGGCCTCTTCTCAACCTCTACAAATCCTCAAACCATCATCCATAATCATATGATTAACATAAACTCCACACTTTTTAAAGAAATCAAAACTTCTTTTCCATTTCTTTGAACACCCATTTGAGCACAATGAAACAACTCTTCAAGAAATCAAAGTGAGAACAAAATTTCAATACATGGTAGAGCAACAACATAATTAAGGTGGCTATGACAATGATTCCTTAAAGCATAATAAACCATACACTAAAGAAGATTAACACAAAGGGGAAAATCAAGAAATAGAACCAAATGAGGGAAAGCATCACATTAGTGTTGGAATATACTTGCCTTTAGCCAAGATAAGCTCAAAATCACTCCTTAAACCAAGCCTTAGAGCTTCAAGCTCCAAATCTACAAAAACCCCAAGAATTTTCCCAAGAAACCCTAAAATGTCAATATTTGTGAATCCTCAATGAAAACCTTAGCGAATGGGATTAAAATGCCTCCAAATGGAGAGGAAAGCAGAGATATTGAGTTTAGGAATCCAATGCTAACCTTGAGGAACCCTAACAAAGAAGAGAGGCTTGAAGGAGGGGCTTCTCTTAGCTCAAATTCCTCAATAATGGTATCTTTGGGAAGCTTGAAGAGGGAGGAAGAGTTTGAGGAGATCAATCCTCCAAGAGCACCTCACCAAGTGAGAGTTCCAGATGAGAGAGAGTGAGAAGGGAGAAGAGAAAAAAATCCCTAACGAAGGAGTTGCTGGAATGGAAATGAAGAAGGAGAAGAAGAGCTCTCTTCTCAAGAGACAAATCATTGTGGGCCCCGGTCTTCACAAGCCTAGAAACGGTACTTGCGGGCCCCGAACGAAAACGACGAAGAAGACAAAAATGATCGGCGAAATTTCTACTTTCCAAAAAGTATATTTTTGACAATTTCTGGAATTTTCGAAATTTGGGTACAGGTTTTGTGTGAAATGTCAGTTTTGCCCTTTTTCTCGAGAAACGCGATTTCTGATCACAAAATCAAGTTGGCCAAAACATGAAAGTTGATGATCTAAATGAAATAAGTCGAATTACACATAAATGGGGATTTTACAAGCATCATGCATAAACTCAACAATCTCACACATAATCCACGGGCGCCCCGGCCCGTGTCAAACTTAAGTTAAAGGCTAACAATGGTTCTCAAAGCTAATCAAACAACCTAATCTAGCTTAATAAAATAAGCTAATCGTCCACTAACCCCACTTATCCGCTAATTACGATTAAAACATGATTAAATATTCAAACCTGGGTCGGGGTCTGACATCCTCCACCCCTAAGAATCACATTTTGTCCTCCAAATGATCACTAACCTCTGGGAATAGCTGAGGGTACTTCTTTTGAACTTGCTCACGAAGCTCCCAAGTGGCTTCTTCTGGTCCATGATTCTCCCAACGAATCTTTACCCACTGAATTGTCCTATTCCTCAGCTCTTGATCTTTGGTGTCAACAATCTCTGCCGATTTTTCGATGTATGTGGCATCCTCTCTGACATCCAATGGCTCATGTTGTAGCACATGTGAAGGGTCTGAAACATACTTCCTTAACATTGACACGTGAAACACGTTGTGCACACCCGACAGTTCTGGAGGCAAAGCTAATCTGTACGCCACTTCCCCGATCCGACTCAAGATCTCATACGGACCAATAAATCTCTTAGACAATTTGCCTTTCTGCCCAAATCTCAGTGTCCCTCTGACCGGAGATACCTTTAAGAATACTTTGTCTCCAACTTGGAATTGGAGATCCTTTCTTCGAACATCAGCATAGCTCTTTTGTCGGCTCCTCGCAATCTTCAATCTCTCATGGATAATTCTGACTTTATCACTTGTTTCCTCAACTAAAGATGGACCATGAAAACTGCGTTCTCCGACTTCTTCCCAACACACGGGGGTTCTACACTTCCTGCCATAAAGCGCTTCAAAAGGGGCCATTCCTATGCTTGAATGGTAACTATTATTGTAGGCAAATTCACAAAGCGGTAGATTCTCGTCCCACTGATTCTTGAAATCAAGGACACAAGCCCTAAGCATGTCCTCGAGAGTCTGAATAGTCCTTTCCGACTGACCATCTGTCTGCGGGTGGTACGCTGTACTGAATTGAAGCTTCGTTCCCATCGATTCATGCAAAGTCTTCCAAAACCTCGAAACAAATCTACTATCCCGATCTGAAGTGATGGAAACCGGCTGACCATGACGACTAACGATCTCTTTCACAAAAGCTTGCGCTAAAGCCAACATGTGCATCTTCTTACCGGTCTTCAAAGGAATAAAGTGCGCTGATTTCGTTAACCGATCCACTATGATCCAAATGGCATTGTTCCCCTTGCTTGTATTCGGTAAACCTGATACAAAATCCATTGTCAGGTGTTCCCATTTCCACTCTGGGATTTCTAACGGTTGCAAAAGACCAGGTGGTTTCTGATGTTCTGCCTTTACTAATTGACAAGTCATACACCTCGACACAAAGGCTGCTATCTCTCTCTTCATATTGTTCCACCAAAAATGACTCTTCAAATTGTGATACATCTTCGTACTCCCTGGGTGCACTGAATACCTCGTATTATGAGCTTCTACCATAATGTCATCTTTCAAATTGTCTACTTTAGGAACACAAAGTCTGCCACGGAAGTACAAAACTCCATCCAACATCTGAAAATCTGGCCTCTCCGAGATATGCTCCACAATTTTAGCCAAGTCTGGATCTTGCATCTGATTGTCCTTAATTTTCTGAATGAAGACTGGCTCGGACACTGTCATGTTTGCCAACACAACTCCTTCTCTCAAAGGTTGGAATTCTACTCCCAATTCCTCAAATTGCTGAAAATTATAAAATCCGTGCAAACTGGCCAAACAAACTGATTTCCTGCTCAACGCGTCTGCCACTACGTTAACTTTCCCCGGATGATAGATAATCGGAAAATCGTAGTCCTTGATGTACTCCATCCACCTTCTCTGCCTCATATTTAATTCTTTTTAGAGAACAAGTACTGGAGACTACGGTGATCCGAATGAACTTCAAACTTTTCTCCATACAAGTAGTGTCTCCACATCTTCAACGCGAAAACTATGGCTGCTAACTCCAAATCGTGCGTTGCATACTTCTTTTCATGTTCCTTCAATTGCCTCGAGCCATATGCGATCACATTTCCATTTTGCTTCAACACACAACCGAGTCCAACTCCTGAAGCATCCGTAAAGATAACGAAACCACCACTCCCCGAAGGTAAGGTGAGAACAGGCGCTGAAGTTAACCTCTTTTTCAACTCTTCAAAACTAGCTTCACACTTCTCTGACCATACAAACGGCACATTCTTCCGGGTTAACTTAGTCAATGGTGCTGCAATAGACGAAAAGCCTTGAACAAATCTCCTATAATAGCCTGCCAAACCCAGAAAACTTCTAATCTCTGTCACATTTTTCGGTCTCTCCCAATTGATAACTGCTTCAATCTTTGATGGGTCAACTGCTAGCCCTTCTTCAGAAATAATGTGACCAAGAAAAGAGACTTGCTCTAACCAAAACTCGCACTTCCCACGCTTCGCATACAACTGGTTATCTCTCAACAACTGCAAAGAAGTCCTCAAATGCTGCTCATGATCTTCTCTCGACTTGGAATACACGAGAATATCATCAATGAAAACAACGGTGAACTGATCTAGGTAGGGAGCAAAAATCTTGTTCATGAGAGCCATGAATACCGCTGGTGCATTCGTCAGTCCAAAGGGCATCACCAAAAACTCATAGTGCCCATATCTAGTTCGAAAAGCTGTCTTCGGGATGTCTGATTCTCTAACCCTCAACTGATGGTATCCAGACCTCAAATCTATCTTCGAGAAAAACTTTGCACCTTGCAACTGATCAAACAACTCGTCTATCCTAGGCAGAGGGTACTTGTTCTTGATGGTCACTTGATTCAACTTCCTATAGTCTATACACATCCTCAAACTTCCATCTTTCTTCTTGACAAAAAGTACTGGGGCTCCCCATGGGGAAACTCTTGGCCTAACAAAACCCTTATCTAACAACTCTTGCAATTGCAACTTCAATTCACCTAACTCCGCTGGAGCCATCCTATAAGGAGCAATGGAGATCGGAGCAGTTCCTGGCACCAACTCTATTGTAAACTCAACTTCTCTGACAGGTGGTAACCCTGGAATCTCTTCTGGAAAAACATCGGGAAACTCACACACTATCGGGATATTCTCCACCCCTAGGGATTGTTCGTCCTTGGAAACGAAAGCAATAAATCCCTCACAACCTGATCTCAACAACTTAGCTGTAGAAAGAGCTGAAATAAACCTAACTGGGGAAATCCTTTTCTCTCCCTGAAACTTCACTCCGGAGGACGACCCATCCAACCTAAACATGATGGTCTTACTATAGCAATCCATTGAGGCATGATGACCCGCTAACCAATCCATGCCTAGAATAACATCGAAGTCATGCATGACTAAGGTAATAAGATCTGCAGGGAAAATGACTTCTCCTATCTTCACTGGACAGCCAGGGTAAAAAGTACTACACACCACTTGCTTCCCTACTGGAGTAGTAACAGTCAAAACAGACTCTAACTCTCTAACAGGAACACTAATCTTCTTAGCAAACACAAGGGATAAGAAAGAATGGGTAGATCCCGGGTCAAACAACACTTTAGCTTCTACATCACAAATTAGGAGTTTACCTTCCACAACATCACCCGCCGCTTCTGCATCCACTTGATTGATATGGTTGAGACGGCCTTGCTGACGAGGTCTATTCTGATTCTGATTTGGTCTCCCAAGCTGCATATTCCTGTTTTGCTGCTGTGGACGGGCATTCTGGTTCTGTGGCTGTTGACGGGGCTGCTGGTTCTGCTGCTGCCTCGGTGGATTCTGAACTACTTGTTGATTTTGCTGAGGGGCTTGCCTTGGCGGCTGCTGAGGTGCCCTATTGCCCTGGTTCCTATTGTTCGGGCAATCCTTCACTTGGTGGTCTGAGCTACCACACTTAAAACATGCACCTGAAAGTCGATAACACTGCTGAGAAGAGTGATTCTTGCCACAATGCTCACACCCGCCTTGAGTTGGAGCATTCTGCTGTTTCTTTTGTTTCTTTCCTTGGTATGATTTCTGCCCACTCTGAAACTGCTGCCTCTTTCTTTGGTTGTCCTTAATAATTTGGTTGTTTATATCCTCAAACCTGTAGGCCCTTTTGATAGCCTCTTGAAGGTGGTTGGTGGTACCACGCCCAAAGCATCTCTCAAAATAATGGGGTTGAGCCCATCCATAAACTTAGTGATCTTTTTCTCCTCGGTGTCTACCAACTCTGGAGCATAGCGAGATAACTTTTCAAACTTGGTAAGATATTCCAGGACAGTCATATCTTCTTGCTTAAGCAACTGGAACTCCGCTGCCTTTTGCTTTTTAATATGCGCTGGGACATATTTCTCACTAAATTGCTGCTTGAAAGTGGCCCAAGCAATCCTATCTTCAATATTCTGATAGCTTTCCTTGACAGTCTTCCACCAAATGTCTGCCAACCCAGTAAACATGGATGCTGCTAAGTGAACCCGCTGTCTGCCTGTACATACAAAAATGTCGAAGATGTTCTCGGTATGAGCCAACCAATCATCCGCTGCCAAAGGTTCTTCTTGACCCGTAAATTCTTTAGGACCCCTTTTTCTGAACTTCTCAAATAGGATATTAGGGTCTCTGTCCCTATTCTGCACTGGTTCCACATTAGCTACTGGTTCCGGCCTTCTACCCAACACTTCAAGCAGTTGCCTTTGCACTTGAGTTAATTCCTCATCCTTCTTGGCCATTTGTTCTTGAAATCGAGCTTGGTTTTCATTGGCTCGCTGCTGTTGTTCGACTAACATTTGCATGAGTTGTTGGAATTGACCCGTTACCGGGTTTTCAATCTCGCTGTCATGATTGCTACCTGTTGCATTCGCATTTGCCGGAGGTCGACGCGGAGGCATATTGCTGCAAAACAACTTGTTAGTATAACAAGATATAATAATAAAGCGTTCCCAATCCCAAATCGATGCTAACTAACGGTAATGCTAACGAATCCTTGCCACGTCCTTATGTTTCTAATCCAATTTTAATTGCCTCAAATATTTCTCGCTCTGATACCAAGCCTGTCACGCCCCCGGACCGAGGTCCCGCTAAACGAGGCCTTAATCCGGGGACGCGGCGCGACGGGCCGGAAAATTCCGCCCGCACACGCTAGTTTCCCACAGGTTTCCGCGGTAAGGATTCACGGAATCCGATCCCATAGTGATATATAAGAATTACTTTCATACAATTAAATTTCGCGGAAGCATTGTAGCAAACGTAAAAGTCTCTCAAACGGGTATAAAATGAGAACGCAAGAGACTAGCATCAAAAGAGAAACATTTACTGTAGGCCCCAAAGTTAGTTTAACGTTGATACAAGAGTAAGTTAATCATTAATTACAAATTTCCCAAAAGAAAATAGGCCAACAATGGCCATGACAAAAACCCAAAATGTAAATCATAAATCCCCAAAATGTGATCGCAGCTCCAAGGCAACCCGACATCTAAACGACATCATCGGGCCGCCACTCGCCCTCCGCTGGAACTATAGGTTCCGCCTCGAAATACGCCTCAACCGCGAGGGGCTCGACATCTGACACCAAACAAAAGAGAGTCAGACACGACGGTCTGGCAAGCAATTACAACAATGATAGGATGAAAGTAAAACAAAACATAATAAGTAAGAGCTGCGATGAAATCACGATTAATAACAATGCCAAAGTAAAAATGGAAGATACATCTCGATGGTTACAAAACCAATGTCATGATGAGTAACATAATTAAATGCCATGAGATGAACATCGATGCATAAAAACATTGGCAACCCACATAAGCTATATTCTCCTGTTACCGAAGTAACCGGAGCAAACAAACCGTAGCCACTAAACGTGGGACCGGAACGACATAGTCGTTATCAGACAGAACCGTAGCCACTACTCGTGGGACCGGATAATTACCGTTGCCATGGTCGGTACAAACGGAATCCAAACTGCAGCTGGCAAACAAAATAAAGACCCCAAGCCGGATGATCAGTCCGACAAGGTGACCTAAGCCTAGTGGTGCCATTTTAGTGAAAATCCGAAACCTCGAAGAAATACAATTCTATTTATAAGATACATTTCCAAAGTTGATAGAGAGCTACTCCAAACAAATGCATATGGGCAAAGCCAAGCAAACAAGTGAGTAGTTTCATCATTTCTAAAGTATGGGGGTAACCCACTTCAAAACAATAAGGGAATTGGAGAAAGAACCAAAACAAAAGTCTTTTTATACAAAAGAATGCATGATGGTTCGGTCAACTAAGCGGGTAGTCTCAATGTACATTTGATCCCTTTATTGTCATTAAAAGAAAGTGGTTTGGTGCCACCGAAGATCATTGACAATCATAAGGGATTAAGTGTACATTAGACCCGAGGGTTTTCCTAAGCGATATTGGTCATAGTCCAAGACACATCTCACCATGAGTTATAGGCTTGAAAAGGTTGAATGGGCTCCTCTCATAGAAAAGGATAAAAGGGCTGAATTGGGCTTGGACATAGGTCCGAAGTGGACTTGAAATTATATAGAATAAGTCTTCCTTAGAAGTAGGTTTAAATCCCTTTTTAATCAGGCCCACAGCTGGCCTTATCCAAGCTCAAACAGTCCATTGAAAACAAGCCCAAACAATCCCTAACATAGCCCACAATTCATGTCACACACAGCCCAACATTAAGACCCAAAAACAGCCCAAGAATTGACCTTAAAACAGGCCCAAAGAACACCTAAGAAATGGGCTTATCAAAACCTTCAATTGGGCCATCAAACTACCCTAAAGGGACCCTGAATCAGGCCCAAAACCCGAGCCCAGACTGAGCTGGGCTCGCTCGAGCGGACCCAGACAGTACCTGGTCCGCTCGAGCGACCCAGTGGGTCGCTCGAGCGGACTGGGCCTGCCCAGTCTGGCCCGAGTGCAGCAACTCCTTCTTTTTGTGTTTTTCTTCCTCCTTTCCTTGATCATTTCAATTCCTTTCTTCCATAGACCATTCTACAACATCTTGGGCCTCTTCTCAACCTCTACAAATCCTCAAACCATCATCCATAATCATATGATTAACATAAACTCCACACTTTTTAAAGAAATCAAACTTCTTTTCCATTTCTTTGAACACCCATTTGAGCACAATGAAACAACTCTTCAAGAAATCAAAGTGAGAACAAAATTTCAATACATGGTAGAGCAACAACATAATTAAGGTGGCTATGACAATGATTCCTTAAAGCATAATAAACCATACACTAAAGAAGATTAACACAAAGGGGAAAATCAAGAAATAGAACCAAATGAGGGAAAGCATCACATTAGTGTTGGAATATACTTGCCTTTAGCCAAGATAAGCTCAAAATCACTCCTTAAACCAAGCCTTAGAGCTTCAAGCTCCAAATCTACAAAAACCCCAAGAATTTTCCCAAGAAACCCTAAAATGTCAATATTTGTGAATCCTCAATGAAAACCTTAGCGAATGGGATTAAAATGCTCCAAATGGAGAGGAAAGCAGAGATATTGAGTTTAGGAATCCAATGCTAACCTTGAGGAACCCTAACAAAGAAGAGAGGCTTGAAGGAAGGGCTTCTCTTAGCTCAAATTCCTCAATAATGGTATCTTTGGGAAGCTTGAAGAGGGAGGAAGAGTTTGAGGAGATCAATCCTCCAAGAGCACCTCACCAAGTGAGAGTTCCAGATGAGAGAGAGTGAGAAGGGAGAAGAGAAAAAAATCCCTAACGAAGGAGTTGCTGGAATGGAAATGAAGAAGGAGAAGAAGAGCTCTCTTCTCAAGAGACAAATCATTGTGGGCCCCGGTCTTCACAAGCCTAGAAACGGTACTTGCGGGCCCCGAACGAAAACGACGAAGAAGACAAAAATGATCGGCGAAATTTCTACTTTCCAAAAAGTATATTTTTGACAATTTCTGGAATTTTCGAAATTTGGGTACAGGTTTTGTGTGAAATGTCAGTTTTGCCCTTTTTCTCGAGAAACGCGATTTCTGATCACAAAATCAAGTTGGCCAAAACATGAAAGTTGATGATCTAAATGAAATAAGTCGAATTACACATAAATGGGGATTTTACAAGCATCATGCATAAACTCAACAATCTCACACATAATCCACGGGCGCCCCGGCCCGTGTCAAACTTAAGTTAAAGGCTAACAATGGTTCTCAAAGCTAATCAAACAACCTAATCTAGCTTAATGAAATAAGCTAATCGTCCACTAACCCCACTTATCCGCTAATCACGATTAAAACATGATTAAATATTCAAACCTGGGTCGGGGTCTGACATCCTCCACCCCTAAGAATCACATTTTGTCCTCCAAATGATCACTAACCTCTGGGAATAGCTGAGGGTACTTCTTTTGAACTTGCTCACGAAGCTCCCAAGTGGCTTCTTCTGGTCCATGATTCTCCCAACGAATCTTTACCCACTGAATTGTCCTATTCCTCAGCTCTTGATCTTTGGTGTCAACAATCTCTGCCGATTTTTCGATGTATGTGGCATCCTCTCTGACATCCAATGGCTCATGTTGTAGCACATGTGAAGGGTCTGAAACATACTTCCTTAACATTGACACGTGAAACACGTTGTGCACACCCGACAGTTCTGGAGGCAAAGCTAATCTGTACGCCACTTCCCCGATCCGACTCAAGATCTCATACGGACCAATAAATCTCTTAGACAATTTGCCTTTCTGCCCAAATCTCAGTGTCCCTCTGACCGGAGATACCTTTAAGAATACTTTGTCTCCAACTTGGAATTGGAGATCCTTTCTTCGAACATCAGCATAGCTCTTTTGTCGGCTCCTCGCAATCTTCAATCTCTCATGGATAATTCTGACTTTATCACTTGTTTCCTCAACTAAAGATGGACCATGAAAACTGCGTTCTCCGACTTCTTCCCAACACACGGGGGTTCTACACTTCCTGCCATAAAGCGCTTCAAAAGGGGCCATTCCTATGCTTGAATGGTAACTATTATTGTAGGCAAATTCACAAAGCGGTAGATTCTCGTCCCACTGATTCTTGAAATCAAGGACACAAGCCCTAAGCATGTCCTCGAGAGTCTGAATAGTCCTTTCCGACTGACCATCTGTCTGCGGGTGGTACGCTGTACTGAATTGAAGCTTCGTTCCCATCGATTCATGCAAAGTCTTCCAAAACCTCGAAACAAATCTACTATCCCGATCTGAAGTGATGGAAACCGGCTGACCATGACGACTAACGATCTCTTTCACAAAAGCTTGCGCTAAAGCCAACATGTGCATCTTCTTACCGGTCTTCAAAGGAATAAAGTGCGCTGATTTCGTTAACCGATCCACTATGATCCAAATGACATTGTTTCCCTTGCTTGTATTCGGTAAACCTGATACAAAATCCATTGTCAGGTGTTCCCATTTCCACTCTGGGATTTCTAACGGTTGCAAAAGACCAGGTGGTTTCTGATGTTCTGCCTTTACTAATTGACAAGTCATACACCTCGACACAAAGGCTGCTATCTCTCTCTTCATATTGTTCCACCAAAAATGACTCTTCAAATTGTGATACATCTTCGTACTCCCTGGATGCACTGAATACCTCGTATTATGAGCTTCTACCATAATGTCATCTTTCAAATTGTCTACTTTAGGAACACAAAGTCTGCCACGGAAGTACAAAACTCCATCCAACATCTGAAAATCTGGCCTCTCCGAGATATGCTCCACAATTTTAGCCAAGTCTGGATCTTGCATCTGATTGTCCTTAATTTTCTGAATGAAGACTGGCTCGGACACTGTCATGTTTGCCAACATAACTCCTTCTCTCAAAGGTTGGAATTCTACTCCCAATTCCTCAAATTGCTGAAAATTATAAAATCCGTGCAAACTGGCCAAACAAACTGATTTCCTGCTCAACGCGTCTGCCACTACGTTAACTTTCCCCGGATGATAGATAATCGGAAAATCGTAGTCCTTGATGTACTCCATCCACCTTCTCTGCCTCATATTTAATTCTTTTTTAGAGAACAAGTACTGGAGACTACGGTGATCCGAATGAACTTCAAACTTTTCTCCATACAAGTAGTGTCTCCACATCTTCAACGCGAAAACTATGGCTGCTAACTCCAAATCGTGCGTTGCATACTTCTTTTCATGTTCCTTCAATTGCCTCGAGCCATATGCGATCACATTTCCATTTTGCTTCAACACACAACCGAGTCCAACTCCTGAAGCATCCGTAAAGATAACGAAACCACCACTCCCCGAAGGTAAGGTGAGGACAGGCGCTGAAGTTAACCTCTTTTTCAACTCTTCAAAACTAGCTTCACACTTCTCTGACCATACAAACGGCACATTCTTCCGGGTTAACTTAGTCAATGGTGCTGCAATAGACGAAAAGCCTTGAACAAATCTCCTATAATAGCCTGCCAAACCCAGAAAACTTCTAATCTCTGTCACATTTTTCGGTCTCTCCCAATTGATAACTGCTTCAATCTTTGATGGGTCAACTGCTAGCCCTTCTTCAGAAATAATGTGACCAAGAAAAGAGACTTGCTCTAACCAAAACTCGCACTTCCCACGCTTCGCATACAACTGGTTATCTCTCAACAACTGCAAAGAAGTCCTCAAATGCTGCTCATGATCTTCTCTCGACTTGGAATACACGAGAATATCATCAATGAAAACAACGGTGAACTGATCTAGGTAGGGAGCAAAAATCTTGTTCATGAGAGCCATGAATACCGCTGGTGCATTCGTCAGTCCAAAGGGCATCACCAAAAACTCATAGTGCCCATATCTAGTTCGAAAAGCTGTCTTCGGGATGTCTGATTCTCTAACCCTCAACTGATGGTATCCAGACCTCAAATCTATCTTCGAGAAAAACTTTGCACCTTGCAACTGATCAAACAACTCGTCTATCCTAGGCAGAGGGTACTTGTTCTTGATGGTCACTTGATTCAACTTCCTATAGTCTATACACATCCTCAAACTTCCATCTTTCTTCTTGACAAAAAGTACTGGGGCTCCCCATGGGGAAACTCTTGGCCTAACAAAACCCTTATCTAACAACTCTTGCAATTGCAACTTCAATTCACCTAACTCCGCTGGAGCCATCCTATAAGGAGCAATGGAAATCGGAGCAGTTCCTGGCACCAACTCTATTGTAAACTCAACTTCTCTGACAGGTGGTAACCCTGGAATCTCTTCTGGAAAAACATCGGGAAACTCACACACTATCGGAATATTCTCCACCCCTAGGGATTGTTCGTCCTTGGAAACGAAAGCAATAAATCCCTCACAACCTGATCTCAACAACTTAGCTGTAGAAAGAGCTGAAATAAACCTAACTGGGGAAATCCTTTTCTCTCCCTGAAACTTCACTCCGGAGGACGACCCATCCAACCTAAACATGATGGTCTTACTATAGCAATCCATGGAGGCATGATGACCCGCTAACCAATCCATGCCTAGAATAACATCGAAGTCATGCATAACTAAGGTAATAAGATCTGCAGGGAAAATGACTTCTCCTATCTTCACTGGACAGCCAGGGTAAAAAGTACTACACACCACTTGCTTCCCTACTGGAGTAGTAACAGTCAAAACAGACTCTAACTCTCTAACAGGAACACTAATCTTCTTAGCAAACACAAGGGATAAGAAAGAATGGGTAGATCCCGGGTCAAACAACACTTTAGCTTCTACATCACAAATTAGGAGTTTACCTTCCACAACATCACCCGCCGCTTCTGCATCCACTTGATTGATATGGTTGAGACGGCCTTGCTGACGAGGTCTATTCTGATTCTGATTTGGTCTCCCAAGCTGCATATTCCTGTTTTGCTGCTGTGGACGAGCATTCTGGTTCTGTGGCTGTTGACGGGGCTGCTGGTTCTGTTGCTGCCTCGGTGGATTCTGAACTACTTGTTGATTTTGCTGAGGGGCTTGCCTAGGCGGCTGCTGAGGTGCCCTATTGCCCTGGTTCCTATTGTTCGGGCAATCCTTCACTTGGTGGTCTGAGCTACCACACTTAAAACATGCACCTGAAAGTCGATAACACTGCTGAGAAGAGTGATTCTTGCCACAATGCTCACACCCGCCTTGAGTTGGAGCATTCTGTTGTTTCTTTTGTTTCTTTCCTTGGTATGATTTCTGCCCACTCTGAAACTGCTGCCTCTTTCTTTGGTTGTCCTTAATAATTTGGTTGTTTATATCCTCAAACCTGTAGGCCCTTTTGATAGCCTCTTGAAAGGTGGTTGGTGGTACCACGCCCAAAGCATCTCTCAAAATAATGGGGTTGAGCCCATCCATAAACTTAGTGATCTTTTTCTCCTCGGTGTCTACCAACTCTGGAGCATAGCGAGATAACTTTTCAAACTTGGTAAGATATTCCAGGACAGTCATATCTTCTTGCTTAAGCAACTGGAACTCCGCTGCCTTTTGCTTTTTAATATGCGCCGGGACATATTTCTCACTAAATTGCTGCTTGAAAGTGGCCCAAGCAATCCTATCTTCAATATTCTGATAGCTTTCCTTGACAGTCTTCCACCAAATGTCTGCCAACCCAGTAAACATGGATGCTGCTAAGTGAACCCGCTGTCTGCCTGTACATACAAAAATGTCGAAGATGTTCTCGGTATGAGCCAACCAATCATCCGCTGCCAAAGGTTCTTCCTGACCCGTAAATTCTTTAGGACCCCTTTTTCTGAACTTCTCAAATAGGATATTAGGGTCTCTGTCCCTATTCTGCACTGGTTCCACATTAGCTACTGGTTCCGGCCTTCTACCCAACACTTCAAGCAGTTGCCTTTGCACTTGAGTTAATTCCTCATCCTTCTTGGCCATTTGTTCTTGAAATCGAGCTTGATTTTCATTGGCTCGCTGCTGTTGTTCGACTAACATTTGCATGAGTTGTTGGAATTGACCCGTTACCGGGTTTTCAATCTCGCTGTCATGATTGCTACCTGTTGCATTCGCATTTGCCGGAGGTCGACGCGGAGGCATATTGCTGCAAAACAACTTGTTAGTACAACAAGATATAATAATAAAGCGTTCCCAATCCCAAATCGATGCTAACTAACGGTAATGCTAACGAATCCTTGCCACGTCCTTATGTTTCTAATCCAATTTTAATTGCCTCAAATATTTCTCGCTCTGATACCAAGCCTGTCACGCCCCCGGACCGAGGTCCCGCTAAACGAGGCCTTAATCCGGGGACGCGGCGCGACGGGCCGGAAAATTCCGCCCGCACACGCTAGTTTCCCACAGGTTTCCGCGGTATGGATTCACGGAATCCGATCCCATAGTGATATATAAGAATCACTTTCATACAATTAAATTTCGCGGAAGCATTGTAGCAAACGTAAAAGTCTCTCAAACGGGTATAAAATGAGAATGCAAGAGACTAGCATCAAAAGAGAAACATTTACTGTAGGCCCCAAAGTTAGTTTAACGTTGATACAAGAGTAAGTTAATCATTAATTACAAATTTCCCAAAAGAAAATAGGCCAACAATGGCCATGACAAAAACCCAAAATGTAAATCATAAATCCCCAAAATGTGATCGCAGCTCCAAGGCAACCCGACATCTAAACGACATCATCGGGCCGCCACTCGCCCTCCGCTGGAACTATAGGTTCCGCCTCGAAATGCGCCTCAACCGCGAGGGGCTCGACATCTGACACCAAACAAAAGAGAGTCAGACACGACGGTCTGGCAAGCAATTACAACAATGATAGGATGAAAGTAAAACAAAACATAATAAGTAAGAGCTGCGATGAAATCACGATTAATAACAATGCCAAAGTAAAAATGGAAGATACATCTCGATGGTTACAAAACCAATGTCATGATGAGTAACATAATTAAATGCCATGAGATGAACATCGATGCATAAAAACATTGGCAACCCACATAAAGCTATATTCTCCTGTTACCGAAGTAACCGGAGCAAACAAACCGTAGCCACTAAACGTGGGACCGGAACGACATAGTCGTTATCAGACAGAACCGTAGCCACTACTCGTGGGACCGGATAATTACCGTTGCCATGGTCGGTACAAACGGAATCCAAACTGCAGCTGGCAAACAAAATAAAGACCCCAAGCCGGATGATCAGTCCGACAAGGTGACCTAAGCCTAGTGGTGCCATTTTAGTGAAAATCTGAAACCTCGAAGAAATGCAATTCTATTTATAAGATACATTTCCAAAGTTGATAGAGAGCTACTCCAAACAAATGCATATGGGCAAAGCCAAGCAAAACAAGTGAGTAGTTTCATCATTTCTAAAGTATGGGGGTAACCCACTTCAAAACAATAAGGGAATTGGAGAAAGAACCAAAACAAAAGTCTTTTTATACAAAAGAATGCATGATGGTTCGGTCAACTAAGCGGGTAGTCTCAATGTACATTTGATCCCTTTATTGTCATTAAAAGAAAGTGGTTTGGTGCCACCGAAGATCATTGACAATCATAAGGGATTAAGTGTACATTTAGACCCGAGGGTTTTCCTAAGCGATATTGGTCATAGTCCAAGACACATCTCACCATGAGTTATAGGCTTGAAAAGGTTGAATGGGCTCCTCTCATAGAAAAGGATAAAAGGGCTGAATTGGGCTTGGACATAGGTCCGAAGTGGACTTGAAATTATATAGAATAAGTCTTCCTTAAAAGTAGGTTTAAATCCCTTTTTAATCAGGCCCACAGCTGGCCTTATCCAAGCTCAAACAGTCCATTGAAAACAAGCCCAAACAATCCCTAACATAGCCCACAATTCATGTCACACACAGCCCAACATTAAGACCCAAAAACAGCCCAAGAATTGACCTTAAAACAGGCCCAAAGAACACCTAAGAAATGGGCTTATCAAAACCTTCAATTGGGCCATCAAACTACCCTAAAGGGACCCTGAATCAGGCCCAAAACCCGAGCCCAGACTGAGCTGGGTCCGCTCGAGCGGACCCAGACAGTAGCTGGGTCGCTCGAGCGGACCCAGACAGTACCTGGTCCGCTCGAGCGACCCAGTGGGTCGCTCGAGCGGACTGGGCCTGCCCAGTCCGGCCCGAGTGCAGAAACTCCTTCTTTTTGTGTTTTTCTTCCTCCTTTCCTTGATCATTTCAATTCCTTTCTTCCATAGACCATTCTACAACATCTTGGGCCTCTTCTCAACCTCTACAAATCCTCAAACCATCATCCATAATCATATGATTAACATAAACTCCACACTTTTTAAAGAAATCAAACTTCTTTTCCATTTCTTTGAACACCCATTTGAGCACAATGAAACAACTCTTCAAGAAATCAAAGTGAGAACAAAATTTCAATACATGGTAAAGCAACAACATAATTAAGGTGGCTATGACAATGATTCCTTAAAGCATAATAAACCATACACTAAAGAAGATTAACACAAAGGGGAAAATCAAGAAATAGAACCAAATGAGGGAAAGCATCACAGTAGTGTTGGAATATACTTGCCTTTAGCCAAGATAAGCTCAAAATCACTCCTTAAACCAAGCCTTAGAGCTTCAAGCTCCAAATCTACAAAACCCCAAGAATTTTCCCAAGAAACCCTAAAATGTCAATATTTGTGAATCCTCAATGAAAACCTTAGCGAATGGGATTAAAATGCTCCAAATGGAGAGGAAAGCAGAGATATTGAGTTTAGGAATCCAATGCTAACCTTGAGGAACCCTAACAAAGAAGAGAGGCTTGAAGGAAGGGCTTCTCTTAGCTCAAATTCCTCAATAATGGTATCTTTGGGAAGCTTGAAGAGGGAGGAAGAGTTTGAGGAGATCAATCCTCCAAGAGCACCTCACCAAGTGAGAGTTCCAGATGAGAGAGAGTGAGAAGGGAGAAGAGAAAAAAATCCCTAACGAAGGAGTTGCTGGAATGGAAATGAAGAAGGAGAAGAAGAGCTCTCTTCTCAAGAGACAAATCATTGTGGGCCCCGGTCTTCACAAGCCTAGAAACAGTACTTGCGGGCCCCGAACGAAAACGACGAAGAAGACAAAAATGATCGGCGAAATTTCTACTTTCCAAAAAGTATATTTTTGACAATTTCTGGAATTTTCGAAATTTGGGTACAGGTTTTGTGTGAAATGTCAGTTTTGCCCTTTTTCTCGAGAAACGCGATTTCTGATCACAAAATCAAGTTGGCCAAAACATGAAAGTTGATGATCTAAATGAAATAAGTTGAATTACACATAAATGGGGATTTTACAAGCATCATGCATAAACTCAACAATCTCACACATAATCCACGGGCGCCCCGGCCCGTGTCAAACTTAAGTTAAAGGCTAACAATGGTTCTCAAAGCTAATCAAACAACCTAATCTAGCTTAATAAAATAAGCTAATCGTCCACTAACCCCACTTATCCGCTAATTATGATTAAAACATGATTAAATATTCAAACCTGGGTCGGGGTCTGACAACGAGGGAGTTCAAAAACCAATTTATTATACGAGCAAGACCCTGCTCGATGCCGAGACCAGATACCTCCTGTTGGAGAAGCTTGCGTTGGCTCTCGTCAGTGCCTCCCGCAAGCTCTCCCATTATTTCCAATCCCGCACCATTGTGGTAATCACGGAGCATCCACTCCGTTCAATATTCAAAAAGGCTGACTTTTCAGGGCGAATATCAAAGTGGGCAGTTGAACTGGGGCAGTATGATATACAGTACCATCCCCGAACTGCGATCAAAGCCCAGATTCTGGCAAACTTCATCGTCGAATTCGTCTCCCCTAACCCGGCTCCGACCCAGCTCGGCACGGCACTGGGGGGCACAGGGCACGAGCCAGAAGTAACTGAGGTCGAACAGTCTCCCGCCCAGGCATGGAAGATCTTTGTCGACGGATCGTCCACCTCCAAGAGAGCTGGCGCCGGCATAGTCCTCCAATCGCCAGAGGGTCTGGTCATAGAGCAGGCTTTCACCTTGGACTTCAAAGCAACAAACAATGAGGCAGAGTATGAAGCACTAATAGTAGGGCTGAACAGCGCCCAGATCCTCGGAGCCCAGCACTTGGTGATCTTCAGCGATTCTCAACTGGTAACTAGCCAGCTCGATGGAGACTTCCAGGCCAGGGACGACAGGATGGCGGCCTACTTAGCCCTTGCGAAAAAACTGCTGTCTCATTTCCAAAAAGCCGAGGTCAGGCAAATATCCCGAGATACTAACACGCACGCAGATGCGCTTGCGAACCTGGCCTCCGCCGTTGAAGCAGGGAAGAAAAGGACCGTCGAGGTTGGGTCAATATCAAGGTCAAGCTTAGAACTCCATTCATCTCGGCTTGTCCTCTGTGCTGATCTCGGCCCAAGCTGGATGGATCCAATCGTCACCTACTTGAAGGATGACCAGCTCCCTGAAGACAAGACTGAAGCCCACAGGATCAGACTCAAGGCAGCTCGATTCTGGCTCTCTCCCGAAGGCAAACTCTACAGGAAATCCTTCACAGGTCCATACCTCCAATGCGTTCACCCGAGCAAGGTGGACGACTTCCTGTATGAGATCCACGAAGGAATCTGCGGCAGTCACATAGGAGGTCGATCACTGGCTTACAGAGCAATAAGCCAGGGTTACTGGTGGCCCTACATGCAGAAGGACGCGCAGGTATACGCCAGGAAATGCGAGAAGTGCCAGAAGTTCTCCCACTCTCTCCATCAGCCAGCACAAGATCTGAGTCCCCTCACTAGCCCATGGCCCTTCGCTCAATGGGGCCTGGACATTGTGGGGCCTCTTCACCGAGCTCCAGGGAACAAGAGATGGCTGATAGTCGCTACGGACTACTTCACAAAATGGATAGAAGCTGAACCGTTGCCCTCAATCACGGACAGGGACTCCAGGAACTTCGTTTGGAAAAAACATCCTAACGAGGTTCGGCATCCCCCGGACCCTGATTTCGGACAACGGGACTCAGTTCGACTCCAAGTCCTTCAGAGACTTCTGCCAAGAGCACGGTATCAGAAACCATTACTCCACTCCGGCATACCCGCAGAGTAATGGCCAGGCAGAAATCTCTAACAGAGTGATCCCGGACGGCCTGAAGAAGCGACTGCACAAGGCAAAGGGAAGATGGACAGAGGAGCTTCCGAGCGTGCTATGGGCATACAGAACGACTCCAAGGAGGTCCACCTCGGCGACACCTTTCTCTCTGGCCTACGGGATGGAGGTCGTCATTCCCTTAGAAATCGGCCTTCCCACCCTGAGGACAGAGCTGGTCGACCAAGGCCGAAATGAGACGAACCTGACAATGGAGCTGAAGCTGGCAGACGAGCGCCGAAGAAGCAGCAGCCTTGCGACTGACCGACTATCAGCAGCGGTTAGCCAGGGCATATAATCAAAATGTCAAAGAAAGAAGATTCACCGTGGGAGAGCTGGTTCTAAAGAAAACCCTGCCAGCTGACAAAGAACCAAACGAAGGGAAGCTGGCTCCGAACTGGCACGGCCCGTTCAGGGTGGTCTCACTGGCAGGGAAATCAGCCTACAAGCTCGAAGACTTAGAAGGCAAGCCACTGCCGAGACCGTGGAATGCATCCCACTTAAAGAAATTCTATTTCTAAAGATGTAATGAATCTCAGAATCAATGAAAGCAGCTTTCGCCCTGTCGTCAATCTGTCGTCTCTCTTTGACTGACTCCGGCATCCAAGGGTTCACAGCCCTGGAAAAGGCCTCGAGTTCGAACACTCGGCCGATTCCTAAAGTCTGGGTTTTACCCCACTCCAAGGGTTCACAGCCCTGGAAAGGCCTCGAGTTCGAACACTCGGCCGATTCCTAAAGTCCGGGTTTTGCCCCACTCCAAGGGTTCACAGCCCTGGAAAAGGCCTCGAGTTCGAACACTCGGCCGATTCCTAAAGTCCGGGTTTTGCCCACTCCAAGGGTTAACAGCCCTGAAAAAGGACTCGAGTTCGAACACTCGGCCGATTCCTAAAGTCCGGGTTTTACCCCACTCCAAGGGTTCACAGCCCTGGAAAAGGCCTCGAGTTCGAACACTCGGCCAATTCCTAAAGTCCGGGTTTTACCCCACTCCAAGGGTCTACCGCCCTGGAAAAGGCCTCAAGTTCGAACACTCGGCCGATTCCTAAAGTCCGGGTTTTACCCCACTCCAAGGGTCTACCGCCCTGGAAAAGGCCTCGAGTTCGAACACTCGGCCGATTCCTAAAGTCCGGGTTTTACCCCACTCAAGGGTCCGCCGCCCTGGAAAAAAGCCTCGAGTTCGAACACTCGGCCATTTCCTAAAGTCCGGGTTTATACACCCCTCAGAAGACTGTTGCCGAACTCATGCTCACATAGCCGAGCCCAGCGCTATTCTGTATCCACTTCGGCGCAAACAGTTCATCTCGGCCAAAGCTAGCCATTTCGGCCAAAGACAGTTTTAAAGAAAGAAAAAGCAGTGCAAGCACCAAAGTGCCAATAAGCAGCACAGAGATACAAGCATAGCAAAGCAGTACAAGAAAAGTAGAAGAGAATACAAAAATACTGCACACAAATAGTAAGGATTGCAAAACTCGCTATTCTTATTCATTGTAATCACTTCATTACAAGGGTTACAAAAATAAAATAAAGTACAGAAGGAAGGCTCGTGGCCCTCTGTTAAGGAAAGCAGGCTTCGGGACCATTCTTCGCCGACACCGCACGCCGACTGAAGACCTTTGGCGGAAAGGCTTGTTGCATCCTGTGACATTCCGCAAGAAGGACGATCTGCAGCCCTCTGGGATGGAACAGAACCCCAGGCGTCCGGTGCCAAGAGCTCTACAATACGCTATGGTTCGTCAGACCAAAGCATTCAAGAGCCCCTCCAGTTCGGAGGCCCTGGACCTCGCTGAGCTCTTCAAACATCCTCCGGTCAGTAAGACCAAAATTTGAAGAGCCCCCCAGGTCCAGCGGGCCTCAAATCCCACCCTACGTCCGGCGGTCGCACAAGACCGTGCCAGATGCAAAGGGCGCCACCATCCCACAGTTGCAGAAGACTCCCCTGCAACCGGACCAGGGACGGTAGGCCTTGAACCTGCGTTCAGAGAGCGCGTGGTCCACGGGGAATTCCTTCAGAGAGCGCGCAGACCACGACGGGCTTCCCCCCTCGGAGATAGCCGTCCACAGGCGCAGGGGTTCTTCCCGGATCAAAGGTTCCAAAACGTCTACGAGACATGGCTCCTACGTCTATGTGAATTAAACTGTCATAATTCCTTTTCTTTTCTTCTCCCATGGCGAGCCTACTGCCCCTACTTATAGGAAGAAGAAGGGCTCAGTCTCCGAAGAAAGTTATGGGGCGAGGTCTCCCACGCGTTACATGGGACGCACGCCTTCCTGTCTGTTGACCAACGATTCCTATGGCGCCACGTGGAGACGTCCGCCCGTTTCCCTCATCGGCCGTATCACCGTGCCTATTGCTATTTATGGTCTCAGAATACGGAGAATCGGCACAGACGGCTATGAAGACCGTTTGACTCTCTCTACCTCGAGGGTCACGCGTCACAGTAAAGGCATTCAATACCATTCAATATCACAATCTAAAAGCAAAAGAGAGAGAAATGCAGAGAAAAATGCACAAGTAAAGAAGCCCGCCTTTCATTAATAACAGAGAGTATTACAAGGCTGAAAGAAAAAGTATTACATATGAAAGGCCAAGGGAAGAAAAAGGAGCAAGGCTACTGTGGTTTCGGCGTCTCCACCAGGTCGATCACCGTGTCTGATGGACCAGCAGCATCAGCCGAGACCGCGACCTTGCTTGGAGCGTCGCTGGCAGAAGAGGCTTTGACCGGTACCTCACCCAAAGTGGGGGCAGGAGAGGCCTCGCCTTGGGGCGCGGCCGAAGCATCGCTCGAGGCCGGGGCAACTGGAGCGTCGTCTGAAGCAGAAGCTTCAACCGGGGCACTTTCAGCTGCAGGAGCCTCGACCGGAGCACTTTCAGCTGCAGGAGCCTCGACCGGGACATTTTCAGCTGCAGGGGCGGAGCTCGGCTCAGAAAGCGAGGTCCGAGTACCTCGGCAGGTCCCGATAGATAGGGTGATCTTCGGGGACCCCCGCACGTTTCAGTGCGGCCAGGCATCCTTCCTCGAACAGAATGGAGGTGATCTCCTCCACCTGCTTCTCATACAGCTCCGTGGCATGGTCCACCCCCTTTTGGAAGGCGGATTGGGCCTCGGACAGAAGGGATGCCTTCTCCTTTTCCAGTTCAGCGTTCGCCATCTTCAGCTTCTCCCTTTCAGCGCGCCCGGCCAGCACCTCCCCGCGCAACTTCGTCCCCTCGGCCGCCGATTCAGCCTTCGATCTGGCCAGCTCCGACTCTAGCTCGGCGGTCCTCTTGTTCCTCGCCCAGACCTCACCTTTCAAATGATTAGCTCTCGACGTGAGCTCGGCTACATCAGTCAGAGCCGACGCCAGCCGAGCAGACTCTTCAGCGCTGGCCTTCTTCAGCCCCTCCATTCCCTTCCTTAGCTCTTCTACCTCCTTCTTCAGCCTCTCCCTCTCAGACTCCAGCTGAGTGACCCTCGCAGCGTTCCTGTCACTCCTTCCCACCACGGTCAGGAGCCTCTGCACGTTCTGCAAATGGGAAAAGTGGGTCAAACTGGGGCAGTCGAGCTAAATTACTTGAAGAAAAGCGCTGAAAACACTTACCAGAAGGTTAGCCTGGATTGCCGAGACCATCAGGCTCTCGTTGTCAAACCTCTCGTGCGTCTCCATGTCTCGCGGCAGAGCGCAGGCTTTGGCGAGAGCTCCGATGACGTCGGCGTTCCCCATTAGCCGGTCCTCAACGTTAAAGGCTTACCGGGTTGCGTCACCATCCGCGGTCTCCATGGCGCTGGGGCAGTTCGGGGTCCAGAAGTAGAACCAGACCCTTGCCCTGTCGAGATGGTAAGCTCGCGGGCCGCCCCGCCGGTCGGCTTGCTGGCCGGCGCATTCTTCTCAGCTGGAGCCTTGGCTCCGGGGGGCCGCACAGGAGTTTTACCCTTCGGAGGCTGTTCAGCCCCCGAGTTCTTCTCCCCTACCTTGGACTTCTTCCTGGGCGGGGACCCCTCCCTCGGGCGCTCCGGCGAGCGTCGCCGCACTCCCTCGCTTGGAGCAGGAGCAGAAGTGGGAGCAGAAGTGGCGCCAGCACCCCCCGAGCCCGAAGCTGCACGGGTACTGGCAGATGATGGCGCCGCAGAGGAGGAAGACCCCCGCTTGAACTTGGCCGCTAGATCCTTAACAACTGGCGCCCTCGAGCTTCCCTCCATGTCTTCTTCCCGATCGGAAAAATAAGCGTCCACTATCTGCGTCAGGTTCGGTGGCTCGGCCCGTAGCAGGATCGGTCAAAGCGATCCCGGCAGGCACAGCAATGGAGACGGTAGGACGATCAGGGTGCGCCTCATCCACCTCGGCTACTCCGGTCCTCCTGTAGTGACCACGGTACCTCGGCGTATACCCGAGCAGCTTCCAAGCCGACATGGTCTCGTGCCCCTTGTATCTTTCTACCCTATTGATGTCGTCAGCGTTCCTCCTCCAGCCTTCACTTGCAGCTCGGCGTCGCCTCGCGCCCACCTCTGCACAACAGACATTAAGAGTATCAGCTTGGCATCATCAAAATCAAGCAAAGCAGGTAAGAGAAAAGAAGTGGTGTTTACTTGGGACAGTCCCGGGGCGACGAGGGACCATCAGCCTCTTGCTCTCGCAGCGCCGAACTCCCAGTCCCCCGACACACAGAAGAGAGTTTCCTCGGCATTCTTACTCGAATCCTCCAAGGCCAGGACGAAGCCTCTTCGCTGCGGCTTCACCCGGAGATAGTATTTTCCTTCCCCAGCCTTGCAGATATCGTAGGTATCCTCGATATCGTGGACACCCAGGTCGGTCCCCGGAATCTCATTCAGTTTCACCGTGCCTATGATGACCTTATAGCCATTGGGCATCAGCTGGCACGGGGGTAAGGGACCAGGTACTGAGGCAAGCCCTAAGTAAGGGGTGCAGGGGAAACCTGACCCCGCCCTCGATCACGGAGATCGGAGGGAACGGCATCCAGTCGCAGGACCAGCGCATCGTGGCATAATCAACGGAGTCCGCCGGCTTGAGGAGGACTCCCTCCGGAATACTGAAAGCGGCCCTAAATCTGGCTATGCCCTCTTCAGTATCTAAATCGAACCTAGGGATGCCCATGTCTGAAAAAGGGGTGACAGCAAAAGCTAAACCCTAAAAGTCGCGAAACCCCAAAGAAAAGCTAGACAGAGGCACGAAGCAACTTACAGAGACAAAGGGGCAACTCAAGAACAGGTCTGAGCACGTCCTATGGTCGTCCACGCTAGAAAGATCTCGAGCAGCAGAGCAGAAATCAAAGATGAAGGCGAAGGCGAAAAGAAATCAGAAACAAGAAAGGAGGAAGACGACCCTGTTTATGGAAAGGGGAACCCTCGGCGCGCGCTACTTTCGAAATTCGAAAGGACGGATTTCGCGATCCGCGCCCGTTCCATCAATAAGACAGCGCAATTAGTGAAGAAGCTACGCGTGTAGCCGTCGACTCGCTTCCCAGGACAGATAGGGCAGAGCATTTACTGCTTCAGAAAAGTTAAAACGACACCAGGCAGTGATCGCCGCATCCCCAGACGAGTTTTCTAGCTTCCGACCACTAAAGGCTATGACGCTTAAGAGGTCAAAAGCTAGGGGGCAATTGTGTGGGGAGATTTCCAGAATTAAAGAATTACGCTAATCACAGCCATCAGATGAGACTAAGCACTCTCACGTGCCATCCGCGTGCCACCCACGTGGCACCAAACTCACCTCGACTAACAGAGCAGAAGCCACAGCCGAAGTCAAATAGCTCCGGGCCGCTAGCGCCGAGCTCGGCTACCCCATGTGCCATCTCGGCGGAAGGCTCCACCTCGGCCAAGGGAGCCGGGACGAAAGCCGAAGCAGGAAAGAGCCTCCACTCGCACCCCTCTTCCCCCCACGTCATCAGGTACGTGGAGGAATGGGGGCGCGAGCTAGTGAGAGTGTGAGACAGATGCGACATCCAGCCGTTCACAATCTTCGCCAGATCCCTGACAAGGCGGCATCCAGCGGCTGAAGCCACATCAGGGCAAGGCCCGAGGGCGGATCCGATGGTACCCCAACCGTCAAAGGCGCCCAACACGATCTGGCCCAACGTGACGCGCATTTAATGCAACGTGGGCTGATCCGACTGGCATTAAATGCAGAGTGGGCTGGATTGGACCGCATTAATTGCAACGTGGGCTGATCATGACTTCCCAGTCGAATCATGGGACCCACACCAAGATATCGTCTAAGATATCTTCTAAATCGTCTATAAATAGAACTGCATTTCACATGCAAGGTACGCACAATCTAACCCACAGAGCCGTTACCCTGCCTCTCTTCTTCCTCTCCTTCCATTGTTCCAGTTCACTCACTGACTTTGGCATCGGAGAGCCTTGCGCCGCCCAGGCCAGGGTCCTCTGACCGTTTGTTCTTCTCTTTTAGGCTTTCGGACGGTACCCAGTCATCACCATTCCGGATAAGTCCTCTAAGGCTCCCCATTTATTGTGGGTCATTATTTTCTGCACCTACACTTTCAATTGACACGAATTGTAGGTAATGACATTACCATTCTGTATCAACATTCAACCCAATCTAATACCCAAGACATCTGAGTAAAGCTCAATTTCGCCTCTTCCATCAGGTAAAGTTAGGATTGGGGTTGAAATCAACCTTCACTTCGAAGTTGGAATCTGAACTCATATATATCATTTCATTGGAATGATATCTTCCTGCGAGTCAGTTCGTTAGCGGAATTGTTATCCTTGAGAAGTCCTCGACCACTTCTGTGATAGTACGCTAATTCTCAAGAAGTTACGAAGTTCTGGTACATTCTTGATCTTTAACTCAAATCTGATGACATCCAGATCGAAGATCAATTCGAAAGTTAACCTACGCCGAATAGTATACCGAAGTCTTGTTGGTAGTTGTACTACTAAATCAGCTGGTATAAACATTGTCCCAATTTAAAAACACATTGGGAGAAACACAAATCACAAACACATGCAGGTGTTGCAACGAATGCTTAGAACGCGGATCCAACAATGTAATTGTATGAAAAAACAAATCATACCTTCAACCACATTGGTTGTAATGTCCGTTGTTTGTCTTTGAACAAGTTGATGTTAAGGAGTTCTTCCTAGCCTTCGGACATTGAGCCATCTTGTGTTCTAGCGAACCACAAACCAGGCAAGCTCCGGTAGTCCTCCAGCACAATTCAGTCATGTGAGTCTTACCACAAGTCTCACAGACTGGCTTATTCTCTTATTTGTCATTCTTTTCTAGAATACATCCTTGCCTTTGTTTTTGCCTTTTGTTCTTAGACTGTCCTCCTTTTTCGTACCCTGACTCACCACTTCTCTTGGTGTTCGCAGTCTCCTGTTGTTGAGCCTGCATTCGGTTCTGTGTTTCTAACATAGTATTCATCTGAGTTTGCAGTAGTAATTGAGTTTCTTGACTCTTGACTATCTGCTCACTGTTTCTGACCAACTGGGCTTGTATGTCCATCTGTGCCTCATGACTCCTGATCATCTGTTCATTGCTTTTGGCTAATTGTTCCAATATAGCCATAAATTTAGCATCAGTATCAGATATAGGAGAGGGTGTCGTGACAATATAGTCATCATTCCCAGATCCCGATCCAGAAGCCATGCTATAAACAATACGGAAGGAAGATATATATCCTCAACACTTCCATCAATAAGTAATCATATCTAAGTAATCACATATCAATCATTCATAAGGAATCACATTGAGTGACAACCACATTTATTACGAATCGTTTCGTTCCTCACTTCGTTCTTATGTTTGCTAAGTCGTTAAACAGTTTACTTAGCTTTTTAACCTAATGCTCTGATACCATACAATAAGTATGTCGCGACCCGGTCCCGAGATTTGATTAGCTCGGACAAACCCCGAGTCGCGAATGCATACTTACTCCCGTAAACTCCGAATTAACATAAAGTTAAAACGAAATCCACAAGGGATATCAAATACCATACCTGTCAAATGTATAAAATTTGCGGAATATATACATTGACTAAACACTATTGATTATATGAGTTCCTATACCAAAAGTAAAGTTCATATATACACATTCGTGTTGTAATAAAGTCAACCACTGCACATTTAAATACAATGCAGGGAACATTAATTACAATACAAACTTATAAAATAAAACCTTCCAAACATTTCCAGAATAGTTTTAGTCGATTCGCACTCCGAATATTTACATCCTTCGATCAACATCCTTTGCTGATGGCGCGGACAACAGGCCCTGCGATGTCATCAATAACTCCGTGAACACGACGGTTCAACAATGTACATACAATTCTATGATAGTACATGCTATTATATGATTAATCAATAAATCATGTATATAAGAACTTGTCAATTTATCAATTTAACAGTTATATAAGTCGATATAGTTCTATATTGAACAAGTATAAATAGTAGAATCAAGTAATAACCATTACTTATGACTATACTAATAGATTTATATTTCATCTCATTTTAAGCTTTCAAACGAAAGCTGTTCAGTATAATTGTTAACACCAATATCAATCAGTTATGTATTTATAATATGATCCTCTTTGGCTCATGGGCTCACGCCACCTGGCTCTGGCCTACATGTTACCTCAAGGCATTTATTATATGAGTTATGGCTCGCGCCACCTGGCTCTGGCCTACGTATGGGTCATGGGCTCGCGCCACCTGGCTTTGGCCTACATGTTGCCCCAGCTCATGGATTCGCGCGACCTGGCTCTGATCCAATTTTGCCTGGCTCATGGACTCGCGCCACCTGGCTCTGGTCCAAATTTTGCCTAATAAGGTGTGGGATTTCCAGTGTCTTGATCAGAGATCACTGGTATCACCACGGAGCTCCGGAAGGTTCCTAGATCATCTACTGCAGTAGGAATTATTAATTCTTCATTACATTCTGTTCAGTAATTCAGTGTATAAAACAAGTTCAGCTTTGTACAAGCTGTTCATTCAATAATTCAATCATTATGTTAGTATAGCTCAAGAATGAGCTTAGGGAATTACAGTCTAGTATTAGGCTGTTCATTCATCTCATGTAAT
Organism: Litsea cubeba; assembly: GCA_012931725.1. Lineage (NCBI taxonomy): Eukaryota > Viridiplantae > Streptophyta > Magnoliopsida > Laurales > Lauraceae > Litsea > Litsea cubeba. The sequence goes on along the minus strand of WHSA01000233.1, from coordinate 109,946 downwards.
CAATGTAGTTCAGCTCTATATGAGCTTTACGAAACATTAAATAGCATAGCTCGACATTGAGCTTAAGAATCATAATACCATTGAATGCGGAAATCAAATTTAAGTCTATGCAACTCTATGCAACACTATTCAGACGTCTAAACCAAACAATTGAGTGAAACTTTCGTTATCCAATGCACGTGTTATTCTTGATGAACATCACTTTATATATTGAATTGTGCATTCGAAGAACTTAGTTTACACCTATGTAGGCTTATACATTAACAAGAAACAGCCTGTATAAATTAGGCTTCGAAACAGGGAAATCATATTCCAAATCTGAAATTTCCTTCACTGTCGGTCAGCTCGTCGGTCAGGTGTCGGCTGACCGATAGCTCCATGTCGCCTGACCGACATCACATCGGTCAGAATTCCCGAGACACAAAATTCCTGCACTTGCACATCGGTTGACCGACGTACGTTCTGTCGGTTGACCAACATGAGTCGGTCACATCGGTTCGTTTCTCGGTTCGAAAACCAGAGACGTGGATTTCTACATTTACAACGTCGGTCAGGTCCTCGGTTGACCGACGCCTCTATGTCGGCTGACCGACCTCTCGTCGGTCAGAAATCCAGAGACTTGTAATACACGGAAACCAGACCCAGACCTGTCAGTCAGGTCCCCGGTCGATGTCGGTTCCGGTGTCGGTCGACCGAACTGAACCCAGAACTCATTTCTGAGTTCGGATTTCTGAAGTGAAATCCTTGGTTTTGGCTTCCTTGAGACCTACCAAAGTCTAAAAACACCATAAATCATAAGAAGAGTATATACTTGCCTTGATTGAAGGTTTATTAATGAAAACCCCTTGTTTAGCTTGAGTTTTGAGATAAAAACCCCTTTTACCCAAGCTTTGAGTCTTCACAATTGAAAACAAACTTGAAGGAGATGAAGAAGATGATGAAGGCTCTTCAAACCTTACTGATGAGCTTCTAATCTCCACTCTTGATACAAGTATTGGAAGAAAGAAGTTAGAAACAAAGAAGAAGAAAATGAAAGGGGCTAGGGTTTGGAGAAATGAGAAGAATGACTCCTTTGAGTCATCTCTTAAGCTTATATAAGCTTAAGTTTTGCAACTAAGTCTTCCTCTTCTTTACTTATTACAATTTGAGTCAAATGAAGGATCACTTGATCTAATATTCGTCAAACAACTTCGAGCCTTTGACGAAAGTAAACGTACTCCTCGAGATACGCGTGTTGGTATCGAGAATTTCCGTATTCGACGAAATACGTAAAATTTCGTATTTACATAAAAGTCCTTTAATTCCATGTTTGAGTTCAAAACTCCATTTAATTCATTTACCATCCTTAGGTGTCATCTCATTAAGCCTAAATCATTCAATTTAGACTAATTCAATATCAATTGACCATTTTCTCTTATTGACCTAATTAAACATGGTTAATTAGCATTAATTCAGATTAATGAGAGTTAATCCTGATTAACTCGGGACGGGGTCTTACAAAAGATTCATATGAGGCCTATCTAATCTTGAGTTCATAAGATCAATCTAACCTTTTGATCCATGGCCCTAAGATTTAATGGTTTAGAAGTATCATTTTATCATGATTTCAATCCGACGGTGAGGAAAAGTCGGATGAGTGTCAACCTTGAACTTGTGACTATTCATGGGGGGCAATGGGTGTGCAAAGATTAGATTGACTCAATATAGGCCTCATGACAAAAAATAAGAAGGGCGGAAAACGGAGCGTTTTTTCAGAATTTCTCTTCTATAAATGTAACTTCATTAATAATCATAAATGAGCATGTTTGATAGCATGTAGGGGTAATATCAATAAGTGATAAAATAAAGAAAATTTGTTTGAGATAGTTTGGACATGTCCAGTACATGCCAATATTGGTGGTGGTGATGAAAAGTTTTTCTACGTAAGTTGATGGCCCAATAAGAGAAAAGGGAAGGCCAAAGAGGACTTGAATGAAAGTGGTAACAATAGATCTGAAGAAGTGCAACCTATCTAAAAATTTGACTCGGAATATATCAAAATCGAGAAGCAAATAAGACGAGACAAGTTGGGTGGCGAAAGTAAAAATGGGCTATAAACTATAAACCTCAATTGATACCTGCCTAACTCCAGCCTAAACTATAACTTCTCGACCAAAATAAATAAATAAATTATAAGCTATAGACTTGTACCTGACCCAAACTGGGTCAAGAAATATTAACAAACCCGCCCCTTTAGAAAAGTCACCAATTTAACCTGACCAGTTGCCATCTCTTGTCCGGGTATGTTCAAGCCCAGCCCATTTAGTTGTCGGGCCCAATGCTCACGCTCAAATCCAGCCCACAGGCAAAAGACTCAGGTCGTCAGAAACATCAAAATACAGACACCATTTGTGTTAGATATGTCAGGCCTGGCAATTAAGTATATATATCCCAAGCTTAGCTTGGCCCATTAATAATTGAGCCAGAAAACTAGGACCAGGTACAGACCACAAATCGAGCCCAAATCAAGACAGCGGGCTGGTCTTGCGCTGGCCCCACCAAATAACCACCCATATAAAAAGGATGCAATAAAATGCCTATAGTTTGTACCTAATTAATTATCTCATCTATGGTTTTATTTCTGTACACCAACTATAGAGAGGAAAGTGAATGAGATTATATATAAATCTCACACCCTTACATTGCATGAGGCCTTTTGATGGTTTGAGACCCATCAGAAATAAAACGCCAAAGCGGACAATATCATGCATGCATATAGGGTGAGGCGTTACAAATGGTATCAGAGTCGACTCTCGACCAACTCGAGTGTGGGTCCCCTGCCGTGGTCTTTTGTCCAAAACTGGAAGATTAGAGCACCCAAGCAGCAAAAACTGATATCTATCAGCTGTATTATTGTGATTATATTTAAACTTGAACCCACATTGGATTGGATACATATGGGGTGCAAGAAATACATCCATTAAAAATGTATCAGCTGTATAAAATTCTTTTTGGTAAGGAAAACTCTACATAGACTAAGCTGGCCAGTACCAAATTTATACGGCACTACTAAAGAAAATGCTACATAGCGTCCGATACATACATATAAAACCATTTGAAAGAGAGGCTAATGCTAGTCGGTCTTGTGTTGCTATGTTTGGGACTTTGGAGTGTAAATTTTGTTTGGTTGAGCTGACTCCTTGCTTGGGAGGAAGGAGCAAGTGGTTGGGCTTGTTTATTGCATGCATGTTGTCCAATGTCCTGATGTTATCACAAAGAATGACTGGAAATGTTATGACATATGGTTTGGAGTGACATTAATTCTCAGTGGAATGAGTCTATGTTGTGGCAGTGACATTAATTCTCAGTGGAATGAGTCTATGTTGGTGCAATTGCCACAAACAAGATATTGATACTGACCCCCCTTGGTTATTGGGCCTCACTTCACCCTGGATATCAACATCAGGTTGCCATAGATAGTGCCTGCACCTTTTGATCAATTTGGATTAGAGTGATAAATACCACTTTAATGTAAAAAGTTGTGGGGATATAAAGTTCAACCTTATTTTCTAATGTATTTATGATTTGTTTCTTTCTTTGCCATTTCAGTCTTGGCATGACAATCTTTATGTTCTAATAAAAAAATTCTTTCTTTTCCCCTTTCTGCTGGGGAAGGGGTAAAGTTTCTTTCTTTTTGTCTTTTAAGAAAAAAATCTACAGACTGATTTGTGTGAAGGCAGTTCATTTTTCCCTTTGATCATAAAACATTTTAAAAATCTTTCATTGGCAGCATTCCTCGTGGGGAATTCACAATTCCGGAAAGTCCTGACTGATAGGGCATTAGATGGTGTTCAAGTGGACTCTAAATTATTTTTGTCTTAGAAAATCCTATGAGTGCAGCGGAGATAAGAATGTTGAGATGGATGCATAGTAAAAATATAAAAAATAGAAATAGAAATAAGCATATTCAAGAGCATTTTTAAGGGTAACATCAATAGGTGATATATTAAGAGTGACTGGTCCAAGATAGTCTAGACGTGTTCAATGCAAGTCAGCATAGGCACTATTGAGGAAAAGTCTTTCTATGCAAGTTGAAACCCCCACCCCAACTAAAAAATATCACAATTTTGAGTTATCATAGTAGAATAAGGAGTGGGTTTGCTTGATCCTCACGTCATATGTTCGAAACTCGCCCCAGATTTGCCCAGTGTGCATTTTGCGTGGGGTTTAGTGAGAGCCATACGGTGGAATAGTCATGTTGGGTCAAACACCTCAAAGATACCCATTTCATCAAAAAAAAGAAAAGAAAACGTGTTCACTCTCACGAGGGGTGTGAAAGTAAGTCTACATTGGCGCCCATCTATTAAAATCCAAACAACTAAAAATAAAGGTCTCCTTGAATGAGTTGACCCCGAGCTTTACAGCAATTGGACTTGGTCCCACCGTAAGATTTGAGCATATGGCGTTTCTCAGTCACATGCTTAATCTTAAAGTGCGACCAATCCCTATTGGAGTAAAACTTTAAAAAGATTCACCGAAAGGGGAGGGCTTTTATTTTGAACGGTTCGAATATTTAATAGGTGGCCCCCCAGTGTTCCACACCCCCTATGAAAAGTGTGAGTGAGACATTGAACGGATTCAAACACTTGACTCTGCATTATCATATGTTTATACATTCAGGTTTATCTTTCTGTCACTTGTGAATTGTTTTAAGTGCTACCCTCTCAACTACAGTAATTGTGGCCCATCAAACAATCACAAATAACCAAGCAATGGGTTTTCATTAATCGATAGTAGGTAGATTGGTTTGCTTATGATCAATCCAGCATGGGTCCTACTTTGATAAAAGTGGGATACAACTGTCAGTACTAAAATGAGGGGAAGGAATTATTTCGAGTCACTTGGATTTATTATAGTCGCCGTCGTCAAAATCATCAAAGCTTTAAACAAACTATATTGGGTCAACTACATGAATTTTATCTCTCTTTTTCATTTGAATTAATCATAGTGAGCATGTTTCTTTCTCATTTGAATTAATTATAGTGTGAGATCGATATATATGAAGAAGTGTAACTTATGTGAGGATTTGACCCATGTAGATTGGAATGGTAACCCCAACACAGTTGGAACAAAGCTTTGATGATGATGACGAGAATCCTATGGGGGCATCAAATTTACTTTTTCTAAATAGACCTTGTTAGCGTCTTGAATATCTGAATATCCAAGTTTTTGAAATTTGGGGAATCTGTAGTTCTCCTCGTTTTTGTATTTTCAACAAAAACGCTAACCCTTAAAAGTATTGGTTTGGCCAAAAGGATGGCTAAAGCACCCACCATTTGTTGTAACGACATGGCCGAACAGAGAAAAGGAATAATAATTGAAAGTCCTACGATGATCTCCAATGATGAGGATCCGCTGATCTACTTAGATGCAGCTTTTGAGGCCAGTGATGGGAAAACGGCTTTTGATTATGTTATGGCTCTACAGGGTGTTATTTTGAATACAGATGCATGCCAAGGAATTGAAGTTACCTCTTCAAAGGAGGCCAAAACAAAAGGCTAAAGAGAAAGGCTTTGACAGGGTGCATATGGTGTCGAATTACAAAGAAGTGGTACCTTTGCTGAAGGAAGATGACGATTGGTCTATTACTCCTATTATCGAACACTAACCTCTTTATTTAGTTTTGAGGATTTCTCTTTTATCTCTAGGAGTTTCAATGGTCAAGCACATACGCTTGTCAAACTCTTGTTATTCTATTAGTCAGGATATTGTTTGGGAGACAAGGGCAGCCCTGAGTTTTCGGGGGCCCTAGGCGAGTTCCAAAAGTGTGGCCTTACCCGTATACCCACCAATAAATGATAAAAAAATAAAAGATAAATTTTTTTTATTATTTGATCGAAAATTAAGTCTAAACTCCTTACTTTACCGAATCAGAATTGTGTTTCACATTAACCAATTAACACTAAAATTTAATTATAAAAACTAAGCACTACCTTTTCTACCAAAGACTTTTCAATAGAGAACATAGCTAATTCATTTAATCTTTCTTGGGACATTGTTGATCGAATGTAAGATTTGATCAACTTTAGCTTTGAAAAGCTTATTTCTTCATATGCAACGGTAACTAGTATAGTCAACAGAATTCTGTATACAACCAATGCATTTGGAAAACAATTATCCCGTGACTTCAAATGATTTATAGCTAGTATTAATAGTTGTCTCATTACATATCTTGCTTTAAGACTAAAATATTTGGACTTCATAAAACATTTGATTTTTTCTAGATCTCTATGTTCAAAATCAACTACATGTAAATATAGAGGGTAGGATTGTAAGGCTGGCTGCAAAGCGGAAGCCACATTATATATTATATATTTATATAATGTTCAACTCTTCAAGCATACCATAAGTGAAGGCCATTAAAAGTAATTACATGTGCAACCTAGTCTACATATAAATCCACAGACACGACCATTTATAAAAAAACTCTCAACCGTCCATGAAACAAAAGGTCAAAAACATAACTTATCTGTGCATCACATCTCAAATAAATTTGGATTCTAAGAAAAACAGAAATCTTAGGAAGCAGAAGACATACCTTGATAGGCAAAGGCAATGGATATAACATAAGTTCAAACTTGAAGGGCCGAGAGAGAACAACAGGTGTTAGAGGAAGAGGAAGAAGCGTTTACTGATGGGATTTGGGTCATGACTCTTGAGGAGGCGATTTAGCTTTGAAATGCGAAGAGCCTCATAACTCATTGCTGGAATCAAGGAGATAAAAATCCATTATTGCTGTCATGGCATTGGAAATTAGGAATGCTGATGTGGGGCAACGAAATATCAGATCTGAGGTTTTTTTTCTTAACTACTGAGATTTCTTTCCTAACTGTTAGTCTTGGGGGCCCCCATTTTGGGCCAAAATTTGGGGCCCCAGCCCACCGCCTGTGTGGGCTGTCCCCAGGGCCACCCCTGTTGGGAGAGGGTGGCTGTTGTGCTAAGGGTGGGGGGTTTTCTTTTTTTTGTGATCACTGCCCTTTTCTTTTTGATGTTGCTGGGTTAGTTTTATTGATGTTAGTGTTTCCTTTCTGCTTTTAATTTATACTTATTTAATAAAAAAAGAAGAAGAACAAACGCTGAAGAATGATCGCTGAAGAATGATATAGAATGAGATTGAAAATTAAGAAAATAACATGGCAAGAAATAAAAAATCACAAGAATGCTCCTGCACAAATAAGCCCTAACAATAAAATTATTGTTATAAAAGAGAGAGACCAAGAGAAAGAAGATTAGAGGGAGAAGAGAGAGCCTTTCTGATATCTCATTAACTGTATCTAAATACATAGGGAGAGAGCCTATTTATAGGCAAAGTAAACTAAAAAGGAGGAACCCTAATTCTAACCCTATCTTATCACAAGTGGGCATCCACCCAAGATCCATATCTTATAACACTCCTCCTTGGATGACCACCATTTAATGACAGTTGCCTCATTAAAAACCTTGCTAAGGAAAACCCAGTGGGAAAAACCAAAGCGAAGGGAAAAAGAGTACAACATTCTTCAAGATCATTGAAATGGTGTTGGACGTGCATAATGCTGCCTCGTTAAAACCTTAACTAGGAAAACCCAGTGGGATAAAACCTAGGAAAGGAAAAAGAGTACAGCGCACAAATGTCCTGGGAAGCATACTTCAGGATGCTCCTTGATAAACTGCTCCCCCTGATGATTGCAACCATTTACATAGTTTGATGATGAACTCTTCGCATGCCAATCTCATATACAAACTTCTGGAATACTGATTTTGGCAAAGATTTGGTAAATAGATCAGCCAGGTTGTTACTCGAACAAACTTGTTTGACTTCAATTTCATTGTTCTTCTGAAGTTCATGAGTGAAGAAGAACTTTGGTGCTATATGCTTAGTCTTGTCTCCTTTAATAAAACCTTCTCAAATTTGTTTTATGCATGCTTCATTATCTTCATAGATAACATTTGGGATACCTGCAATAGAAGGTAATTGACAAGAACTACGAACATGCTGAATCAAGGATCTTAGCCATACACATTCCCTACTGGCTTCATAAAGAGCCAAAATCTCAGCATGGTTAGAGGAGGTAGCTACCAGAGTCTGTTTAGTAGAACGCCAAGAAATGGCGGCATTACCATTTAGAAACACATAACCTGTCTGTGATCGACCCTTATGAGGATCAGAGAGATAACCTGAATCTGCATATCCTGTAAAACTGGAATCTATAGGATTATAAGAATAAAATATTCCAAAATCAGTTGTTCCACGCAAATATCGTAGGATATGTTTAATACCAACCCAGTGCCTTTGAGTTGGTGCGGAGCTATATCTGGCAGGTGTATTCATAGCGGGCACATGTGATTTTGTCACCTTTGCTGCATCGTTAAATGCATCAGGTAATCTGTTTGCAATTTCTTGTAAGTGCACAATTCTCCGGACTTCATTTTCACATTGTGAAGTTCGTGGATCCAAATGAGACAGAGTGGAAGTATTCCATGTTAATTCTCGCCGTTCTTCAGGAACAGGTCGTTCTATAGGAACTATGTTATCTCCCCCTAACGGCGGGAATATTGTCTCATCGAATTGACAATCTGGAAAACGAGCAGTGAAGACATCTCCTGTCATTGGTTCTAGATATCGAATAATTGAGGGAGAGTCATAACCTACATAGATTCCCAATCTACGTTGTGGTCCCATCTTAGTACGCTTAGGAGGTGGGATTGGGACTTGAACTGCACAACCAAACTTGCGCAAGTGAGAGATATTGGGTTGATGTCCGGATGTAAGTTGTGCAGGAGAAAATTGATGATAGGCTGTGGGTCGAAGTCGAATTAACATTGAAGCATGCAACACAGCATGTCCCCATGCACTAACTGACAATTTGGATTGCATCAGCAGAGTCCTAGAAATGAGTTGAATGCGCTTAATCATGGATTCAGCTAAGCCATTCTGGGTGTGGACATGGGGGACAGGATGTTCGACAACAATTCCTATAGATGAACAAAAATCATCAAAAACCTGTGATGTAAATTCTCCTGCATTGTCAAGTCTTATAGACTTAATGGGAGAATCAGGGAAATGAGCCCTAAGTTTGATTATTTGAGTTAATAGACGGGCAAATGCTATGTTCCTAGTTGAAAGTAGGCAAACATCAGACCAACGGGTGGAGGCATCAATCAAAACCATAAAATATCTAAAAGGTCCACTAGGGGGATTTATGGGTCCACAAATGTCACCTTGTATCCTTTGCAGAAAGGATGGGGATTCGTATGCAACTTTAGCAAAAGAAGGTCGGGTGATCAATTTTCCTTGTGAACACGGTGTACATAAGTACCCACTAGGTAGGGTCAATTGATGGTTCTCTAAAGAATGCCCAAAGGAGTTATCTACAATTTTTCTCAACATAGTAGCCCCAGGGTGACCTAACCTATCATGCCAGAGCTGTAAAGTCTTCGGATCACTAAGCTTCGGGCTTAGTTTAAGCTTCGGGCTTAACTTTGCTGTTTTGCTCATAACCGAATGTGATTCAACATTTAAGATTGTCATGTAATATAACCCTGAGGAGAGTGCACTTAATTTTTCTAGTATTTGCTTCTGGCTTCCAATACTAGTAACAATGCATAAGAATTCCTTGTTACCTTCACTTACAGTCTCAATGTGGTACCCATTCATTCTGATGTCTTTGAAACTAATCAAGTTTCTTCGGGAACTATTTGAGAACAAAGCATCTTTAATGAATAAGTGGGTACCATTAGGTAACATTATGTGGGCTCTTCCGGAGCCTTCAATTATTTGCACAGGCCCAGCTATGGTTGATACCTTTCGTGGAATAAACATCAATTCTGAGAAAAATTTCTGATTTTTCAGAATGGTGTGTGTTGTGGCACTATCTACCAAACAAAGATTGTCCTCAGTTCCATGATCCATACCTTAAACAAAATAATAAAATAATATAACTATGCAATCATATGATAAAATTGAAATAATTAAACCATTCATTAGGACATGAAATAAATAAATAAAAAGAAGTTTAAGCGATATGCATCTCAAAAGAATAAAAAAAATTTAAGTTTGTAAAGTTTATTGGCCTTCTAGACCATGCCAAGATAAATAATTGTCCCCATTTATGTTAAGTGCTTTAAAGTCAATTTTAGCCAAATTTGACATCTTGCAAGAACTGTAATATGAAATATATATGAAGTTATCAGTGTGCATATAATGATAAAAAAAATATTAACATCAAAAGTAATTAAGAAAGGAATTTAAACATGGAAAAATAAAAATTTAACATGTTCTCATATTTGAGAATCAGAACTGCTGGTTCTGTCAAGACTTCAGGCTTGATTTAGAACTTCAGGTTCATAATACATGAAATTAGAACTTCAGGTTCTGTCAAATCTTCAGGTTTGGGGTAGAACGTCTGGTTCTAACAAGTGATCAGAACTTCTAGTTCTATCAAAAACTTCAGGTTTAATTTCATGGCTTTATAATTTATATGGATTGTTGAATCAAAAACTTCAGGTTTTGATTTATTGATACGAATCTTCAGGTTCATATCATTATTCCAACTTCTACTGGTCCATGAATATGTGAACTTCAGGTTCACTTTTAGAACTTCTGGTTCTCTTTCTTTTTTCTTTTTCTTTTTTTTTATAATCAATTTATAGCATTAATAAATTTAAATAAAAAATCGTGCAAGATAATGAATAGTAACCAAACACTATAATGACAGTAAAATAAATATCATAAATTAATTTTATGTATTCTAATATGTTGGATTTGAACTATGGTTTGGATACTACTTACTGTATTTAAAGAAAAATATTACTCTTTTCTGAAAAATCCACGCTGGGAAGGATTTTGCGATGGAAATCCGCGCTGGGAAGGAATCCGCCCAGGGAATCTGCGATGGAAATCCGCACTGGGAAGGAATCTGGGATGGAATCCGCGCTAGGAAGGAATCTGCACAGGGAATCCGCGATGAAAATCCGCGCAGGGAAGGATTTTGCGATGAAATCCACGCAGGGAATGATTTCTTCTCTTTGGGCAAGAAGACCTGGTTTTCTTCCTTCTCTTAGAGCTTCGTGCTGATAACGTGTTATAAAAGAGAGAGACCAAGAGAAAGTAGATTAGAGGGAGAAGAGAGAGCCTTTCTGATATCTCATTAACTGTATCTAAATACATAGGGAGAGAGCCTATTTATAGGCAAAATAAACTAAAAAGGAGGAACCCTAATTCTAACCCTATCTTATCACAAGTGGGCATCCACCCAAGATCCATATCTTATAACAATTATAAGCTTTGGAATCAAGGAAAAGAGAGAGCAGATCAGCAGGTTGCCCTGAACCATTGACATCAGTTTATTTTTTTAAAACTTCTCCTTAATCACAATACTGACCTTACCCCACTGGTTAGGAGTTGGGATTTTATTGGAGAGGTCCGGGGTTCAAACCCCACCTCCCCCCTATATATTCATGCATGTGTACATGCAGGGCTGCCTTCCGGGGTCTCTAAAAAAAATGGGTCCCAGCCACTGAAAATCACAATACTGATGGATCATAAATGGAGATACTAGAATCCTCTTTGCCTATAATTGGTTATGGTAAAGATCATCATAACAATTCTAAAGTTTGCCGGGCCCAGCACTCTATTTACGAACAGTTTGGACAAAGGGCACCTGCAAAGTGTTTCAACATCCGAAACAAAGATTGCAACTGCCATATCTCAGGCCATTCTCTTTTCTTGGACCAAGATGAGTTTGCTTTTCCAATAACTATTCAGGCATGAGCCAAGCAGACCCAATCTATCAAATCAGTCAGACTTTTCTTTTTTCGGTTGAGAACCCAGGGTATCTCCCACCCAAGAGCAAGAGCCTTTGGCCGTGACCGTAACACTTGATTTTGGACTGCTGAGAACTAATCTTTAACACTATATTTGGTGCCCAACCCCAAAGAAATGGCATAGTCTGCATCTTTCGTGTAGGTGGATGGAGAATATGGGAGTCCCATTGTACACCTGGCATCTAGGATTTTCTCATTGATTGGATCCTGGTGGGGAGGTCGAGCCAAAGACAACACAGAGGTGTCTGGTTATGCAAAAGTGAGGTGCTGATTTGCAAGCTTTATTCTGATTTACTTCTTTTTGTGTGTATAGGCATAAATCAGATCAATATTCAATGATTCAAGTGAAAGGCTATTGAGTTCGAGTTGAGATTTGTATATTTATCCAACATGCTAGCTGGAGTGTTCTTCCATATTGGGACTTGTAAGGTGTTCCAAATGCAGTTGAAGGACTGATCTTGCTACTAAAAGGGGTTGAATTCATCACAGATGTTAATTAAATCTAGGGTTTATGAGGTCGCTCAAATTGGGAGCAAGTTGTACAAGTACCCTACAATAATTTGGCATTGTGAATTCAAGTCATCAGTGTTGTGGGTTAGTGTTCATCCTGCTATAAGGTTTGATTCGATTCTATTGGGTGATTATTCATCCTTGGTTTCTTATGAAAATATAAAAGGACTTTGTGGAAAACCTAACCAATCACTAAGAGGGAGATAGCATTATTACTGATTGCGCAATTTCTGCTGTGAAGCATATATGGGTGCAGTTTCTAGTTGATTGTGCAGTTTGTATTGTGGGGCATAAGGAGTCAAGTTGCTGGTTGGCTCATCAAAGTTAATACTTGCCAAGTTGATGCTGTAGAGCATATGAAGTTAAGTTGCCGATTTGTTCAGAAGTGTTGCTGATAATAAATCTGTTGTACACCATATAAACATTAATTGTTATTTTTTTTGCTAAGTTGGTCCACTGGCCAGGAGTGATACAACCTACATGAAGACCCACTGATGGATCCCTCAACATGTGTGTGATACTGAAGTGCCAACACCAGCCAACCATTAGTGTGTTGGCATATAAAAATTAAATTACCAGTTGCTCTGAATGTAGTAGTAAAGGTTGCTAGTAAGGTTGTAAAATAGATCAAAGATCCACCACATGTTACCAGTACCGAAGATCAAGGTGACAATTTCTTTCAACAGAGCAGTCTCAGAAAGAAGTAGAATATAATGTTTATTACAAGCTGATCATAGCGGATACCTATGCCCAGGTTGAGAGAGAGTGTTGAGAAACCACTAGAGAGGCATTTGTAATTTTCTAGTAATTAGGGACTGATTTGTGATTATAAAAATGCTTCCATGAGAAGGGGTTTTCTATTGAAGATCTTTAAAATAAAACTATAAATAGAAGTTTTACACCTAGTTACAATTAGGGTTGGATGACCAATCCTCATTGTTTACTTTAAATAATTTCTCCTTTACTAAAACCCTAGTCTTCTTGACTGACTTCTTATTTAGTTTTTTAATTTTTTTTTAGTGGACTAAAAGTCCCAACTCAAGGTACATAAATATATAATTCTATTTGTTAAAAAGTCTATGGGGTTTTGCAATGCCAATGAAACAGAACCATTTTTTTTCCCTTCTTTTGGTAGAAATGAAGCAGAACCATTTGTGATGCTCATATGGGCTAGATAGGCTTGTACCTTAGATCTATTTCCATTGTCAATTGGAGTTGGCCAAGGGGGATAACTTTATTTCCTGGAGGGTGACATCCAAATTCGACTAGTTAAATACTTGAAGGCCATCATATTTATTTTTCTCATGTCCTAAGAGAAGCCAATTTCAATGCGGCTACACTATCAAAAGGTGTTCTATTCCAGGTATACATAGGAGTCCAGTATGTATATCTTTCCAGGCTTATAGCCTTGACCTTGTGTTGTTTCTTGGCAGGGATTAGCCCTCCTCAGGATTCCCATGCCTTCTTATTTTGATTTTAATTCTCTCAATAAAATCAGTTACTGGTATAAAAAAAAATTGATGGGCCCACCACCGCAAATAGATATTGGAAGCAGGACAGGAAGGATTCATTCTAGACATTCAATATTTGGCCCCATGTAGACCAATGGTGTAATTATTTCACAACTTTGGATGATCTGTAGGGCATCATCTCTTGAAAGGCTAGGACTTAAAAGAGTGTCTCACTGAGAAGATTGGTTGAAAATCTCATAATTCCCCACATAATGATCTGAATACAGAAATTGACAGAAGTGAAAACTGTGTCATATGGACCACAGTTTCTTTCATTCTTTACTACATCCGACCCATACACTCATTTCAGGCTTTACTAACAGCATATGATGTATCTATTCTATTAAAATATGAACATATATACAACTCGCGAGAGCAGTTGTTTGACTAGGAATGTGCGACTTATATAAAATGTAACTTCATAAATACATAAGAGTACACAGGATTAGGCAAGACAAAACTGATATGGGTCGACCTAAAACATGCATTGAACCTGTCAGCAATGAACAGCATACCTATCACCAACAAGCACTTAAAAAAATAAATAAATAAAAATAGATAAGTAAACGAATTACAATCTAGATTTGCCTACATGAACCTTTAGCACTCTAAGCAAACAACACATGCATTTTGACAAAAGTAGAAACGCTAGGCATACACACCAGACTTTTCTCAGCTAATCTACCCCCTCCGGCTAGGAGTGAATATTTGCTTGAGCAATGCCATTTTTGGCACATTCCAGTGTTCCACATGCCTGAATGACATAGGGGGGAAAATAAAATATATATAAAAACAAAAAAATAGAACTTAAGGCTAAAAATTGGAAAGATAATTTTAACGGAAAAAAAATGAAACTTAAAATAAAAAACAGAACGCTAATAATTGGAAAGATATATTTAACAAATGTATATCTTACCTGCATATCCAAAAACAAAGCAGAAGGCTAAAAATTGGAAAGATATATTTAACAAATAGATATCTTACCTGCATATCCTTCCAGATTGAGCATCAAAGTAGTACTCTGTATATCCTGTAGCTATGAAAGAAAACAGACAACCATTAATATTACTGACATCAGATTACCATCTGGCAGTAATAATTTGACCACAACCAAGTATCACAAACATTATGACTACGCCACCTTTTTATGCTACTATAATTTATAAGATTAAATACATACATATGTACATAGATGCATAAATATAGGCAAACTTCTGATGAGGCCAACTTCAAGGGAGGAACTTTTGTGAGGCCTATCCTGATTGATCAAACCCCCATAAAATGACTATTCCACATAAATCACATAAATTCACACTGACATGAATTTGATGCGGTGTGGACCACAGGAACTAGAAATCCAGGTTACCATACTCTAAAACATAGACCACAGTAGATCTTTGCATGGCAATGAGGAACCAAAGCATGCAAAAGGACACCTGGAATCAAGGTTGCATCACAGGCCCCAAATTGATAAACACATTCACACTCCCACTCCCACTCCCACTCCACTCTTTGATATGCTTCATAAAACATGAATAACTATTGCTACAAGTAATGGGTTGTGAGCCCTTTCACTGCTTAAATGTCTTTTTACCTAAAAGAAACACTGAACACAATCTTAGTCATCTCAACCAACTTTAGATATTTTAATCTTGACCTTTCAAACTTAATAAGAGGACAAAATACTAAAATAGTCCTACAATTTGTCACTGCTGTACATATTTAAAAGTGAGTCATAATTTAATCACTTGTTAGAACTATAAACTTGGGCTTGTTGGAAAACTAATTTGAATAGTCCATCCAAAGATACATATATATATATATATATAACGATGCTCTTCAATAAGATATTAGTAACAGAAGATGCTGAATGAATGGAGAAGAAGTACTGTAGTACCTACATATAAGAACAAGGGAGATATACAAATTGTACCAACTACCGTGGGATTAAATTTATGAAACATGTTTGAGATGGTTTGGGCATGTCCAATGCGGCCAGCAATGGTGCCTATAAGAAAAAGTTTGGCTATGCAGGTTGATGGCCCACCAATGGGAAGAGGTAGGCCGAAGAGGACATGGATGGAGGTAGTAAAAATAGATGTGAAGAAGTACAACTTATGTAAGGATTTGGCTCAAGATAGATCGGAATGGAGAAATAGAATTCAAGTAGCCGATCCCAACATAGTTGGGACAAGGCTTTGATGATGGTGGTGGTGATGGTGGTGGTGATGATGATGATGATGATCACACCCATCCATTTAAATGTGGATGACCCATGGTTGCATCATTATCCACTTCACAAGTCAAATATTGAGTTTTGGCACCATATTTTAACTCTTTTTTTAATATACTAGATTGACAACTTTTGCACCACAATTTGCTAAAAACGTTCAGGGCAATACTAAATTGACAATGCATCCATGTCTCTACTATGCCACGCAAGTTTCTGAACTTGAAACCCATACCATACGCTATTAAAAAAAATGTATCCATATTCTTTTATTTTGTTCCTTCCATCTTATACCCAATGAAAAACCCCACCAGTGACAAGTGAGGATTTTCTGGAGTGCCTTGTGACTTGAAAGATTTGAGGGTCTTTGGAGTATGGATTATCTCAAAAGAGGACGGATATTCCTGGGCCATGTAATCGAACTAGTTCTCTTATATGTCCTTAACCGTTTTCTCATGATCAATGGACCTCATTGGACAATGTCTTAGCCCTTAGGCTAGAGAGATGATCTTTACAGGAGTAGAAGGCCATGAGCTCGTACTATATTACATTTCATAAACGAATGAGTGAAGGTCTATAACATTCCATTGGAAGATTTAGGTAAGAAAGGAGGGAGGGAGGGGGAGTTGTATAAGAGCTAAGAAGCACGGACACGGGACACGGACACGCCGACACGACATTTCTCAAAAAAGTAGGACACGGACACGTTGGGACATGTTAATAATTAATAATAATAATAATATATCTAATCATATACTAAAAGATACTATCATTTTAACTTTGTAATCAATTTAGCAATCAAATAAATAAAAATTCAAGCACCACTGTACCAACTAACAAAATATCAAATTTTTTCTCTTTTCTTCTTCCCTTTTTTCTTTCGCTGGACGGACGAATGTTATTAGGGCAGCGGAAGGATGGCTCCTTTGCTTTTAAGTTATGACCTTTTACAAACAACCCTCTTTTCTTTTCATTTTTTACTCTAATTTTCTTATTTATTTTCCCAATTAAAAGAGGCCAGTGTGTCCCCAGCGTGTCCAAAACGTGTCCCAGCGTGTCCGGAACGTGTCCCCAGCGTGTCCGAAATATTAAAGATAAAAAAAATAATCAAGACACTCTTTTGGGCGTATCCGACACGTGTCGGAGCGTGTCCGGAGCGTGTTCGTGTCCGACACGTGTCGGACACCGACACTCTGGCCCCGGAGAAGTGTCCGTGCTTCCTAGTATAAGAGTTCTCTCGGTGTAAAAGAATTATTCCATTTTTATCAGTTATGGTTCTAATGGACATCAAATCCAATCTTAAATAACTTTCAGACAAAATGACTAATGACAATCCTCTTTGATATGGTAAAGATCTATACTTATATGGTCATCACTTTAGGTTATCTTCAAAAATGGTTAACCCACTAGAATATGGTAGTTTCGCAGGTAAAGCAATGAAATTCTTCATTTTCTATACAAACGAAAGCATTCAAGAATACATCCAACTCACAACTTCAGGAATCAATTGTCATCCCTCAAGGGTGTCAATATCTTTACAAGACTATCTCCTAGGATAAGGGCAGCTATGGTACACCATAATACAACAGAAAATTGCAAGCACCTGTCACAATATGACGATCTATGAGATGACTTTTTCTGGTGATTCTCTGCAAGGTGCACAGTTCTACTTCTGATTTTACTCTTCCATGATAAATACAACGGTGAGTAGAAGTTGATATTTGTCAAATTTAGGTGAATGCCAATTCATGGTGAGTGGAGAGGAGGGAATAATAAGTGAAGGGTTGGATTGATCATAGGTGGGCTCAACCTCCTGCCATTCAGAAATTGATCATGTGTTTGTATGTACAAATTATATGGTTGGCTTGGCTACAATGATACAGTGATGCATTTAAGAACAAGAGAAGATGAAAAACTCAGCCCAACTACATGCTCCAATTTAAACCATGTCAAAAATAGAATACTTACTGAAAATATTTTACATTTTCATTGGATGGAAAACATCGTCTGATACTGAAGGTTGTGGGCATGGTCCTTTGCATATTTATGACAACTAAATCAATAGCTTACATCACCAAGAGGTGATCCATACCTGCATTGCTAGGTCGCATCATCGTTAGAGCATCACCAAATCAATTTGGGGTTAGGTTAAAGAGTTCTACTCAAGTTTACACAAGCTATTACCAAAATTCTTTAACTATGGAACACAAACATACTTCTGTCTTTGCACACATGTGAGTGAATTTATGTGTGAATGAGCCCACAAGAGATATGATGGTCAGATACTGATATACCATGTTTCTGTTGCAGATGAAAAAGCACACGAGATTGCTAGCCATAAACAGAAGAAAGTTGATTATGTGGATCAAGGATCATGTAAAATCTCCACTCTAAATCAATATTTTGAACTTACCAGAAAGAATGGGCTTCCAAGGGAACACCATGACACAGCTAAAACGCCAATGCCCAACACCCCTGTCCTGCATGTGAGAATGATCCCATCACAGGTTTAGTAATTGAATCTGTGATTCTGTATGGGTTTTGCAGATATGTGAAAAAAGACCCAGATTTACACATAGCTCAAAAGCAAAACAAAACAAAAAAAAAAAAAAAAACTCTTAATTTGTAAATTAATTAAATTATTAGAAATACATCTAAGCAAAATCAGCTTCCTATAGAAAATATAAGCTTGACCTGCAATCCTGTGGATGGGAAGTAACCATCTGCTATAGGCTATGATACCCAGATATGGATATGGGTACGAACACGCAGACAGGGATTGGGGATACGACTCTTTTCTTTTGGAAATCTAGGACACTTACGGATATGGCTGTCCTAGTTTTTTCTTTTTTCTTTAGAGCACTTTTGAATTAGTGAAATTATCATTGTTTATGTACCATTTTAACATTGTTTATGTTGAGAAGTAAGAAGATGAAAGGAATCATATGAAATAATGGACTTGGTATGCAGGATGTGCAAAACTTGTACACTAGAATTATCGGTGCAGTATCAGATACTGATACGAGTGTCGTAGCAGCCTGACACTAAAACGTCGGGTTTGTAGCCTTGTACAAGTATCTGAGTATCATAGGCTACAGGCCATCATCATAATATGTGTGTGCACAGTTACAAACATACACCGAAATGATTACATTGGTTATGTTGCCAGTGAGACTAACACAAAACCAATTAGACACATCCAAACTAAATGCACCATCGGATTTCACATTGCAACCCTTGACCTTTGAGCCTTATTATCTCCACGACCTGACATCCGATCAGGCTGATTTTCTGGACCACCACATATCAAAGCATGGATCTTTTAATTTCCCAAGTATCTGCGCTTTACTAATCTGCCAGGTGGGTCCCACATGGGTCTCACTCACTATCGCCTAGTATAACTGTCACTCAGGAGATCAGACCTCAGGGCTCTCTCTCTCTCTCTCTCTCTCTCTCTCTCTCTCTCTCTCTCTCTCTATATATATATATATATATAATACAAGCCAGATTTCTTCAGATGCGAACAGTACAGCTGAGTTCACACACCTTGCGAGTGAACCGGTCCCACCCGAAGAAATCCGAATTATATATAAAGTTGTTAAACTTATGGGCCATGGATCAAGGTGTTAAAGGGATGGAATTGACCCCAAATGTGACATCTGGACCCTATCGATTAAGATCTTACCATCCCCCTAGTTCCATCATTAGTTGGGCCCAGCCGGTCCCACCCAACTACTTCGCATGGAAGCTTCGTGTGAGGCGGCAAATGTACCAGAACAGGGCCTACCCCTGTGCACCGCTCGCCAGGGAAGCCCATGCACACCTCTGTGTGAGGCCCACTTAGGGAAGGGACTAGGGAGGATGGAAAGATCGCAGTTCCCTATCAGTGTATAGTGATAGGGACTCACATGATCATGTGAGCCCATTCATCCAAGGGCCCACAAGTTTCAACAGTTCTATAAATAAAGAATCACCTCAATCAAACGGTCCAATCCATTAGGATGGGTGCAAAACCATGGGATCATTGACTATCGGGGGGCCCGAATATGTGGATCCCTTGGATGGATCACATGTGTTGTTTCCTAATTGGCCAATATTTTGCTCCATAGTAGCTGGTCAAATCACTTTCTTGTAAAGGGCTGCAAAACCCTCCGATATCAAGGAAAAAAAAAGTTTCCCTTCAATCTTGCTAGTATGTGCCAATCACAAAGCACTCTATAAGCAAGTCTTCACTTCAACCTTCTAGCTCTTATCCTATTGTTCTACATCCTCATCAACCTCCCCTAGAGATGTCAACTGGGCCGGGACAGCACGGCACGGCCGAGTACGGCAGTCAATGTGCCATGGCACCGCCCGGCCTGGTCAACAACGCGGCCCAGGGCACAGGCCGTGCTAGGCCAAGCACGGTCGGCATGATTGGGCACGGCCTGCCAAAGGCACGATGTGGCATGGGATATTTGATATTTTTAGTGTAACTATAAAAAATATAGTCTTTTATTATTTTGTTTTTTTATTATCCAAAAAAACTGTAAAGGTTTTGAAGGTAATCCTATTGACAAATCTTCAAATAGAAAAGACCCAAATGGTTCTCTTCTCAATGGAGTAGGTTGAATTTGACTGAACCACTTAAATTTGTGTCATACTCTTCTTTGTGTGTATCTTTTAATTTTTTTAGTGTAAGACCTTTGTTTTTTGAGCCCAAAAGGCAAGAACCACACGAAGCCCATGGCACGATAGGCACGGCACAGCCCAGCACGACCTGGGCCATGCTGGTGTCATGCCGACATGGCACGGCCCGTCCCGTTTGACATCTCTTACCTCCCCATTGTTACAAATTATAGAGCAAGTTGTCCTCAAAGGATCCCTCCCTCTATATATATATATCCGTTTGACATCTCTTACCTCCCCATTGTTACTAATTATAGAGCAAGGATCCCTCCCTCTCTCTCTCTCTATATATATATATATACGCATATACATACATACATACATGTACGTACATACATATGTATGTATATGTATATGTAGGAAAATATTGATGTGCATCCATCCCTCACCATGTTATTGTGAGGGACAACATAGTAGGGGACTTTATAACACATCCGAACCATCCACACACATGAAACCCCCTTAAGTACACTAGACCCATTGAATTTTCACTATCCAAATGGATTGGACCATTGGATTGAGGGTCAGATTTTTTCCTTTAACATAAAGTTATTAAATTTATGGGCCACGGATGAGGGAGTTAGAGGCATGGGATTTACCCCAAATTTGATATATGGTCTCATCCAAGATGCCTCTTCCCATCCCCCACATGTCCCATGATCAGTGGGTTCTTAGGTGGGCCCTATTAAGTTTGTCCCTCACCAAATGGTGAGGGAAGGATGCATAGGAATATCCCTCATATATGTATATGTATATGTGAGGAGTTATCAGGTGAGCCTGGTGCGCATCTTGTGCACCAGGGGTGGGGCCCACCTAATCATCCATTTGAATGGACCACACACACAACCCCCCTGAATTTCACATGGGGCCCACCTTTGCACCCATCCGATGTACTGTACATCGTTGGATCGACTGCACACCCATCCGAATAGACTGTACACGGTAAAACTTGTGGGGCCCGGATGGAGGTGATGATGATCAGGGATGGGCTGATGTTTTGCAGAGATGAAGGGCAAGGGGAGATCTTTCAATCCCCATGGTCCCAGTCCGAGGTGAGGCCCCATGTGGGCCTCACATTGAGGTCCGCACACTGATCCACTGCGCGACTATATCTATGTGTGGGCCATTTTCTCGGGCGGGGTAGCTTGTTGGGGCCCACCTAGGCTCCCACAGATCATGGGACCAATGGGATGAAAAGATATCAAATTTCAGGTCAATCCCCAACCCCTAGCCCCTTGATCCTATCATAACAATAGAAATAAGAGGGTTACCAAAAAGTATGGGTCAATCCCTTGTGGTCGGCCCCTTTATATATCTTTTTATTGGTGGGGTTGTGGTTGGATGGATATTCATTAAACCACTTCGTTCTTGGATAAGGTAAGAGACTCACCTCAAAGTCTTCCCACTTCATAAGTTTCATATCTGACTTTTGAAGGAGAGAACCAAAATTTGAACAATTTCTTTTAAAACGACGAAGCCCTTTAAAGGAACCTGCTGGATCAGCAAACTCACAATTCTCTTCATACGCATTGAGCGTCAAATTTCCTACAATAGAAGCAAGGAATGAATATTCTCGCTTTAAAAAAAGTACCTATCTATAAATAGAAATAAATGGAATTTTTGTGCCATCTTATTGCATCACTTATTGAAATATTGCATGTAAAAGAGACTGTATATATGTGGGCATGAAAATGGACGTGTGGCTGTCTTAGTGTTTGAAAGAATGTTCTCAGAATGTTCAAATGGTCTCTTTAATATGGAATTCCTTATGCATGTGCAAACATCCAGCAATGCAGAATAGGATCTAGGAGTCACTACCTAGAGGCTCCAGAGTCATAAGCTTCAAGAAGTCACGATTCTTCACTAGACAATAGATAAGAACAGAAGTATAATATGGCTATATTAGGATTGGAGATCTTAGTTATATTCAGAATGCACCCCTTCCTACCCCCTCTCCCCAACCAGTTTATAATGCACCTGCCCAAAACTTCCACTTTGACTTATAACTTAAAGAATTCACATCATGACTTGGAAAATGGAAAAAATCTTGAAGTGTCAATGACTATGACGTGCAACAATCACTAATTACTGTCGTTATTCTTTGCTCGTTTGTTTCCGTGTTCACTTTGTTTCTCCTTTTGAATTAAATTTACTATTTTATACATATAGAGAGAGAGAGGGCGGGATGGTCCATCTGACTGGACAACACACATACACACCCCCGGGGTTTTGGAACCATCCGAATGGACTAGATCGTTTGATCGACTGCGCACCCATCCAAATGGACTGTACACAATTAAACTTGTGGGGCCCGGATGGAGATGATAGGGTCTAGGAGTGGGGCTGATTTTTTGCATAGATGAAGGGCCCAGGGAGATCTTTTGACCCCCCTAGGTCCCAATCCCAAGTGGGTTCCTGTGTGGCCCCCGCGCTATATATACATTCACTAATGACTACCACTAGTAATCACTCAACCTCTGCTTAGAAGCATATAGCAGCATGCCAAACAGTTTGGAACATTTGAACAAAATGGTGAGGCAAGAATCATGGGGTCCATTTTCGATCTTCTCCTCAAGCCTTTAAGCACCATCTATGCTCGGCTTGAGAAGACTCGGCCCTGATGAGTGAATGTCCTGGTCCTACTCAAGCATGTCTAGACCTATAGACTGAAAATCCATAGTAGTGATCAAAGTACTATCAGAGATAGGACAATCCATCCATTTTGACGGAGAAGGAATTGTGGTTCCTGCTCTTTAAATAAACACCAAATGATTATCAAGTGTGTTTCAATTTCCTCTTTATCTCAGGCAAAAGAGGCATCTTTAAGGCTTGTTTTTCATAATTCTCATTGAGATGATGATCATGAAGATGGTCAAATCTTCTCAATTGATGGGTGGACTGATGTTTCATCAGGCAAATCTATCATATCCATGTAAGTATTTTTCTGTCAGGATCTTGTACAGTCCTTCACTTCTAGTTGTAGTTTTTAAAATTTCCCTATAGATTAGGGACATGAAAATATGCATGATTTTTGGGTCGACGTCAGTTCTATTGACATAAGAATAATAATTTTCTGATTTAAGCTATCTTTTACAATTAAATTGCATGCCTTAATGTATAAATGAGGAGTACGGAAGGAAAGCAGCAGAAAGCATTGTATAATACTCCTAAATGTACACATATGTACTCCCATAGTCCTAGTAATCCAGGCCAGCACTAGAATATCTTGCAGAGAATAGTCACAATATAACTACATTACCAGTGGGCAGTCAATTGGACACCCCTATGAGGGTACCCGATCCAGCCCTCAAAAAACCCACAAAATGAGGGCTTTTGTTATTCTTAAAGCCCCGAGGGTGGGGCTTGGACAAAATTTTTATGGGCCCACCAATTTGGCGGCTGGGCATGAACAATACCAGGCTCGGACCTCTTGTTTTTTTTTTATTTATATTATATATACTGTGGATTACTAAAATACCCCTGTTTTTTTTTTTTTTTTCAAGAGTCATATTATGGCCATATGGAGGTAATTCCATACCCTCCATACCTCCACCCCGCCTATCCCTTTAACAAAAGCCCTAACCCTAATGAGATCTATCTCTTTGTCCCTCTCTAACCTTTCACTCTCGGTTCTTAGCTCTAAGTGCTCCCCCTCACACTCTCTCTCTGCCCTCGAAATTAAAAAAATTGTCACGTGTTTCATTATGCATGGTACTAATTGATCTTCTAGTTTACTTTTGTGAATTTGATCAGCCATGTGCTGTGATGTTAAGAACTGGGTGTCTTTTAGATTCTTCTTTTATAATTAAAAAGACATTTTTTGTGTTCAAGCCTGTATGGAACTTGATCACTTTGGGTAGTCTTTTGACGCAGCATGGGGAAGGGGAGAATAGCCAATGGCTTGGGGATAGGAATCCATTGGACCCAAAATGTCTTGATCTCACACCAAAGAAACCAAAAGAAAAACTTAGGGAGAAAATTTATTAATCAATCAACTTATCCCTAAGGAGGGATTACAATCCTTTATAAAGACTATAGATCCAATCCTACTTTGGAAACAATTCCAATAAAAATCAATTACTAAATCTAATAAAATCCTAAGATAAAACTTTCTAAATAAATCAATATCAATCCCTAATTATTAGCTACTGCTTTATTCAAAATAGAGAGAATGATCTGGAATCATTATATTTAATGGGTCTTCTGCCAAAACTTTTGGGCCTGTGGGCTGGCCGGTCATGGATCTGGCCCGCATCATATTTGTTGCTACTTTTTAGCTGCTTCTTTTATTTAATTCGCATTTTATTTTTCAATTTTCTGTTAAGTCTGATAGAACCTATATTAAGTTTTTCCATAACTGACTGAATTGGACTAGGGAAAGGCTAAAGGAATTATTTTTGGAAACATCTGTAATTTATACCAAAACAAATACCATTTATGTTGATCTAACTATATAGTCAACCTCCTTGACTGGTGCTAGGCCTAGATGCCAGTTTTTGAATGACTAATAAAACCGGAAGTATGTTACAACAAAAAGAAAACAGAAAACAAAACAAAAAGTCTTAGATCTAACCTTTATTCAAAAATCTTAAATCTCTCATTGTTAAGTTATATTCGGCAGATCGATGTCGTCTCTGGATAGTCTTTTCTCTAGTTTGCTTTCGAGATGGGTTTCTATTATGAGGGAGTTTGAAAATATAAGAGCAGATGACATTATCCCTAATTGGGAGGCTACGTTATGTTGTGGTACTCGTAGGTGAGGAAGTTGGTGTGTAGGATTCCTCCCCGTGAGAGAGTGTTGAAATTTAATGTTGATAACCAGCTAGAGGGAAACCAAGAACAACTAGTATAGGACGGGTTGTGGAGATGTTGCTCGCATTCTCTAAACATGTAGGTGTTAAAGAAACATATTAAACAGGAGTTTTGGCAACATTAGAGGTGTTTTCGATGTTTATGTATCATCTTCAAGACAAGCTGGTGGAGGAAAGCCACTCATTCAATGCCATTCCTCATCTTCCACTGTGGGCCCTTGGAGATTTCATTCTATCTTAGATTGTCTTCTTTGATTGCAGTGGAGTTTAAGCACAATGTTGCGATCAGTGGGTGGTTTGACGGATACTTTGGCCAAGCAAGGAGTGGATTGTTATTATATTCCATTGATTTGCCTTTGTAACTTTGTGCTTCTGTCTTGTTCTTGCTTGGTCTAAACGCTTTTATACCATTTCTCTCTTGTATTACATTGCTCTTAATAAAATTTCTTGCTACTGATTAAAAAAAGAGGAACAATTACATAATATCAGATGATGATGGAGAAGTTGAATTCTTCTTTAGTATCTGATGGAGGAGTCAAATTCTTCTTTACTTCAAGTAAAGATTCATCACCCAACCTTCAAACCATCATCATTTACCAATAACAAGCTGGAATGCTGGATCCTAACCTAGATTCTAATTCTCAACAACCCATCTCTAAATTCATCCAAACTTCAATCTACAAACAAACATCAACTTCACTACTTAACAGAGAATTCCATCCAATCCCATCAGAAAACAATTCCCACCCCCCAATTCAAGCACTATGACTGACAATTCATAAAAACAAAAAACAAAACTCAGAAATGAAAATGAACCCAATTGAGATTACCATACCAGTAACAAAATACGACCGCTGGAAGTCCTCTTTGATGGTTTCCACAACCCCATCACGCGCAATGGGTCCAGAAGCATCAGCACCGGCGACATCGAGCTGGGGGTCCTGAGTCCGGGACTCCGGTGGCGACCGGAAGAAGGAAGCGGCGATCCCAAGCAGCTCGGATCCGTACCACGCCAGCTTGAGCACTGCGTTGTCGGATTGCGAGTCGTCTCGGTCGGGCGGAGACGTTGGGCGCCTCGCATTGCATTGGAAATTACTAATTTTTGGGGGAGATTGAGTGGATTTGTGTTGGAAATGGAGAAAGTGTGGAGTGAGAGAGTGTGGAGTGAGAGTGGGGTAGAGAAAAGATGACATGTTAATGTTATGCTGTGGAAGTGGAAGAATGTTGGATGATTTTGTGCCTCATTGATTTTGTTGGTTTGGGTTTTGAAATAACAATAAGATAAGATGAGTGGTGGAGGATGAGTAAAATATAAGCACCGGTAGGGAATGCAATGGGCCGAGTTTAAATGGATATCCACCCCGACCCTCTCGTATTAGGGGCAGTTTTGGTTGTGTGTGGATAGGGTTAAGATCCGGGTATGGTTTTCGATACACTAATCCCGAGTCAGGTTCTGGAGCGAGTTTCGATTTTGGGTGTGTCAACCCGCCGCACACCCCCACATATCTTTACTTCATTTTTTTTTTTTTTTTTTTTTTTTTTTTTTTTGTGGCCTACTGGTCAAGAGGGAGGAAATCAAAATCCCTGGTGGGAGGGGTGGGAGTGAGGGGCTTACCAACAGTCCCCCTCTATATTCCCTCTTTACTTCATATGTTATTAAGTTAGATTTTGTATATGAAATTTCATTAGTGCTAGTGGGTTTCAAATCTTCCCTCCCTTTAACCTATTGGCAGCCCTGCATATGGATCTATAAAACCCAGAATCAGGTCCGGGTCGGGTCGACCTGCTATTAATGCCTGATTTATCCTGAGTGGGACTTGGTTTTGGGTGATGAAAGCAGCTCATTTTACATGGGTCTCTCTATATTGGAACTGGCCCAAATGTCAAAGTTATTTTGGGTTGAAAATATAACTATATTATGATTATTATGTAGATGATTACTTCATTGGTTCTTGTTATTCAGATTATAATGTAAATTGGGTCGGTTCATATAAAGGGATCTGTGTGATATGAATGGATTTGGATGCTCTAGGGTGAGTCCGACGTAAGTGTAGATTAAGTTTTAGTTGGTCAGTTGAAGCACTAGATTAGATCTGTGGATCTTTTTATTGGGTGCTTATCCTTTTTCATATAGCAGGGACGTTGAAATACTGAATTGAAAGCCCGTAGAAGTGGAAAGGGAATGTCTACTCATATAGGAGAAGTGGCATATCTGGGGATTAATCCTTGGATAGCCCAGTGACGTACTGGGTAGCCAACCAACTGGGCAGCCCATTTAATATGCATTTCTCCACCATGATCGTAGTCAAGGATTGACTCTCACTAAATAGTTGTTCATTACTAGTACCTTTATAAGTCGTTAATATAATTTACCATTACCGATAAAAAAAATATTTGTTCATTACGACAATGGCAGACTTGCTACTTCTATCAATTATGACAATGGCAGGGGCGGTTCTGCTGGGCTACGGTGCAATAAGAGGGAGTCGAAGAGGACTCAGGGGGACGTACGTACCAGGTTGTAAATGAAGATTTTGTCTTGGAATGTTCGTGGCTTGAGGGGTGCAGGTCGTAGATTAGTGGTTAAGGACCTTATTCATAACAATAAAGTTCAAAACGCATTGATTCAAGAGTCTAAGATTGCCTTAATGACAGAGAAAATTGTTAAAGAGGTGTGGGCTAGCAAATTTATGGAGTGGGTTACTCTAGAAGCAGTTGGCTCAGCAGGAGGGATTCTTATGCTTTGGGATAGTAGGCATGTTGCAGTATGTAATAGTTCGAAAGGGGAATTCTCTGTTTCTGCATAAGTTGAGGATCTAGCTACTAACAAGAAATGGTTGATTATCTCGGTGTATGGTCCCAATTCTTATTCCAAGAGGCTAGATCTGTGGAGGGAGCTGGATGCCATTAAAGGGAGGTGGAATGGGGCCTCGTGTGTATGAGGTGACCGGAATGTAGTCTGGTTTCCTAGTGAGAAGTTGGGAGGTTCTCATCTCACTCCTGTGATGAATTATTTTTCAGATTGGATCAACTTTCACTCCCTTGTTGATCTCCAACTAGGAGGGGCCTTTTTTACATGGTCCAACCACCAATCGCCGCCATCTGTCAAGACTGAACAGATTTCTAGTCTCGCCGGAATGGTTAGATTTGTACCCGGAGGTTTGTCAACTTGCCCTTCCTAAGACTGCGTCTAATCATTGCCCGTTCCTATTGGACTCCAAACCTGATAGGTGGGGTGCAGCACCATTCCATTCGAATTGTATTGGCTTGAGAACAAGGTCTTCGTCACTCTGATAAAGGATTGGTGGAAGGAGATAAGAGTCGATGGCTGGGCAGGCTTCTAGTTGGGTTTGAAGCTTAAGATGCTGAAAGGCAAAATTAGAGAGTGGGTCAAGAGCAACTTTGAGGAAGTGGGGAAAGCTAAAGCTAGAATTCTAGATGAAAGTGAAACTCAATCAATTGATCGAGCTGATGAAGTGGGTACCCTTTCATCTATTGATGTTAGTAGAAGATTGCTTCTCAAAGAGGAGTTTTTCAAGAAGATTAGCGAGGAGGAGATCAAGTGGAAGCTGAGGTCCCGCTGCCAATGGCTAAAGGATGGTGATAGAAATTCAGAATTCTTTCATAGGATGGCCTAAAATTTGAATTTCTGAATTTCTGATTAGCTATGCTTATAAAATTCTTGCTAAAGTTTTGGCAGGCAGACTTCTAAAAGTGCTTCCCTCAATCATATCCTCCCCTCAAGGTGCATTTGTACATGGTAGACAGATCCTCGATGGCGTTCTTATTGCAAATGAATGTGTGCATTCTAGGCTTAAGGAAAGGAAGCCAGGTTTGCTTTACAAATTAGATCTGGAAAAAGCTTGTTATATGGTTGATTGGGGTTTTCTTCTTTACATGCTTCGTAGAATGGGGTTTAGGGACAAATGGAGGAGTTGGATTTTGGAGTGTATTTTCTCTCCATGGTTTTCTATCATTATAAATGGGTCTCCTACAGGTTTCTTTCCAGATCAAAGAGGATTGAGATAAGGAAAGCCCCTATCTTCTTTCTTTTCGTTATTGTGGGGGAAGCCTTCAGTTGGATGCTTGTAGCGGCAAACACTGGGAATCTTATAAAAGGTTTTCTTCCCGCTCCTAACACTCCTATTATCTCTCATCTCCAGTTCGCAGACGACACTCTCAATTTTTTGTGATGCAAATGAAGATCAAGTGAAGAATGTTAAGGCTAACATGTTCTGTTATGAAGCGGTTTTGGGCTTAAAGGTGAACTTCCATAAAAGTGAACTTTTGGGAGTAATGGTGGAGGAACCTCTTTTATCCCGTTTATTGATAGTATCTTTTGGGATGCAAGGTAGGTAAGTTCTCCGGTAATTATCTTGGTCTCCAACTGTGCACTACTTACTCTCCAAAATCCATATGGGATCCTGTGTTGGAAAGGATACAAAAGAAGCTAATTGTCCCTCAGTGGTAGAGTATCTCTCATTTTGTCAGCTCTATCAAATATACCGATATATTACCTCTCCTTGTTTAAGTGCCCGACGTCAATGGCCAATCGAATTGAGAGACTTCAATGGGATTTCTTATGGTAAGGAAGGGAATAGTCGAAGAAATATCATCTGGTGAAGTGGACATTGGTGTGTAAGTCTAAGAAGGAAGGGGGGTTGGGGCTTAGATCCATCCGTCATATGAATCTAGCTCTTTTGAGGAAAATGGTTATGGAGGATAGGTGAAGAAGGGGATTCTTTATAGAAGAGTGTTCTACTTGCTAAGTATGGCATCTTAAGGAATGGTTGGGAAATTCAAAAGCCAAATTACCTTGCTTCTAGGCTTTGGAGTGTGATCCTTTCATCAAAAGAGGCTTTTGCTCATAACATTAAATTTTAGATTGGGATCAGGGGATAAACTTTTATGTTGGACTGATAACTGGGTTAGTGATAAACCCTTGGCTGAAGCTTTTTCAGACTTATTTAATTGTGCTAGAAATCAAAGAGCGCTTGTCTCGAGTTACTTGGTAAGGAATGGTTCTCAAGTGCATTGGAGGCCGATTTTCAGGACGAATATGAGGGAGATAGAGGATAGTAATTTCTTCTCTCTCCTCGACATCCTCATTCACATTCATATTGATGAGGATGGTAGGAGTTGGATGGCTTCTAAATATGGTATTTTCTCCGTTTCATCCTTCTTCTCCGCTATTTCAGGGAGTCGCACTACAAAAAGCTCCTTGCTCAGGCTTTGGAAGATGAAAATTTTAAGGTTTTGAGTTTTGGCTAATTCATGTGGATGGTCAAAACTTGGGGATATTATAATTTTCTGCTTTAGATGGACCACATCAGCGTGGAAGAAATCCGAATAATCATCTCCGTAGATCGGATTCCTCTGTCCGATCGACCGGCCCTGAAGAGCCCTTAGTTAGAAGACAATTCGATCTATCGAACCCTCTATTCGATCGACCAGCCCTGGAAATGTCCCACTTAAAAGACAGTTCGATCGATCGGACGGCGGCGGTTTTCTGCCATTTTTAAGGAAACTATCATATTCCATCTCCAATTCCTATCATATTAAAACCTTCTGAGGCAATTGTTGAGGTCAACGTCCACCCTCGCTTATGAGCGATCATAATCATGGTCGAGCCCTCGCCCATATCATAAAACTATTATTGTGCCATTTTCTATCACCAATTGGTTTTGGAATAAGTAGTAGTTCAATGGGGTGTAAGATCCTACAATGGTATCAGAGCCCGGTAGGTCGAGTGTTCGAGTCTCGGGACACGCGTTTTGCGAGTTCGCAGCAAAAGTCGCGGCGGGTGTGCCGTTGAAGGAGGGATTGTTGATGTCAACGTCCACCCTCGGTTTTGAGCGGTTATAATCGTGGTCAAGCCCTCGCCCTCACCATAAAATTATTGTTATGCCGTTTCCTATCACCAATTAGTTTTGGGATAAGTGGTAGCTCAATGGGGTGTAAGATTTTATAAAAATCCCGCTTAGGGTTATTCTCTTTTATTGGTTGGGACTACGCAGTGTTTTATTGATCATGGATAACGTTTGACGGCGCAAAAAGAAAATCGTTAATGCTTGCCCAATGTGTTTGGCAAGTGAGGAAACGGTCAATCATCTACTATTGAACTGTAAAGTGGAGCAAGGGTTGTGGTATGAAGTTTTGAGCTCGTTTGACTACTGTTGGACTAAACCGAGTTCTTATTTGAGGCGTGGCACTCAAAGGTTGGATCAAATTTTGGGAGGGTTATATGGAGGACGACATTCCCAACCGTCATTTGGATCATGTGGAAGGAAAGGAACTCGAGATGCTTTGAGGACTATATCTCTTCGATGGAGGTTCTTGCTTACAGATTGAAGATCACTATAGCTTCTTTGGTGTCTATCCTACCTCAATTCCTAGGGATCCCTTTTGATATCTTCCTAAGGAATTGGAGGGAGGTGGTCCATCCTTCCATGGGCTAATTGTAGCTTTGTTTTTCTTTGTTATTTTCTCTCAGTGGGCTTTGTTTTCCCTTTGCTTTTCTTTTTGGCTTTTCAGTATACCCCTCTTGTATTGTTAAGTCTTTTCATCTAATGAAAGTTAACATTTAAAAAAAAAAGGAAGAAAAAAGAAATCCGGATATAAAATATGCTCAAATGGAATCTGACCCTTTGTTATTCAACCAGAATGGCTGAACCCGATCTAAAAATGCCAAAAACCCTCCCAAGGCTTCAATTCCTTCCCTTGGCATCACACGTCTCAGTTTTTTAAGTTGAATCTCTCTATTGTTATGGTCTGAGAATTTTCTGACAAATGCACTGAGCTCTCTCTCTCTCTCTCTCATATGGTATTAGAATATTTTCCATTTGGCTGGTTGTGATTGATCTGAAATCCATGATTTAGGTCCTACCATAGACTTCATGGTACTAGAGTATTTTCCATTTGGCTGGTTGCATTGATCTGAAGTCCATAATTTACGTCTTGCCATAGTTGCCCATTGATGCTATTTATTTAGCTCGACTTCATGGTTTTTGTTCTTTGAGTGAACTCAGCCATCTCTTATTCTCAGCGAGTTCCATCCAACTCATGAATTCTCTAGTAAGAGATAAGACTGGAAATTACTCTCTAGAGGGACCACTAGGTTATCCTTGGTGAAAAGAATTATATGGAGCCCACCTATTAATAATCAATCCAACTGTTCAAAATAAATGACATCTCCTCCAATAGTATATTTCTAAAATTTATTACAATAGGAGTTTAGCCTACTGTAAGATTAAGCACATAATAGAAAATATAATTAGCACAATCTTATACATTATTTGTCATCTGCATTAATCATGTTAGTAGTCATGTCTTATATCTTAAAGTGGAACTAACACCTGGTGTAGTAAAATTTGAAAATATGTCACCGAAGGGAGTGACATTCATTTTGAGTAGTTTGAATTATTAGTGGATAGAGTTCACAGTGGAGTTTCACACATCCCAACTCACTATAAACTCATGGGAGACACAGGAGATCCAGACACGACTAAAAAGAGATGAACAAGCATGAACAAAAATAAAGCTCAAGAGAATATTCAACGTAGAATAGAAATGGGAGAAATGGGATAACTAATGAAGGAGCAAACTTTTGCCACATTTTATATTAAAAATACAGCCTACAAAGATATATAGAAGTTGTTGTCAATAAATTAAATGAAATGTAAAGGATCAATGGTATTAATTTAACTTTGAGATTAGGGTTGAAATGGTTATTCGATTCTTCGATTGCCCGAAAGTTCTGACCAGTGAAAAACTGGTCTGAAATATATTTTAGGTTCTGATTCATAAACGGTTCCGGGTCCACGTCCGTAACCCAATTTAGGTTCCAATTGATAAATGGGTCTGATTCTGGGTCCATATAGGTTCCGACCTATGGACTCGAGACCCGCCATATAAGTCTTTGATGTTACAATCCGTACCTCAAAATCAACTATTTTTTAGACGTTTTTATATAGAATATTGGAGGTAGTAAACTTGATGCACGATTATAAGTTGAAAGATATGCTAATTTTAAGGGAAAAAATATATATTAGAATTGGTTTTGAAACTAGATTCTAGTCCTCTAGGTAGACCCAGTTTCGAAACCGGATCCGAGTTTTCTTATCAGAACCGGGGTCTGGAACCAACAAAATAGGTATCGATTCGAAATCAGACCCGGATCCAAAAACCGTTACTTAGAAATGGGTCCGAGTCCGGGTCTAGTATGATTCCGACCCAAAACCGTCCCGTTTGCAACTCTACTTGAGATTTCTAAAACAAGACTGCAATGTCTGATCCAATGAACACATTGGGCAACGCTTTCTTTGCAACAAGTCTGTCCCTTGAATAAAATTCAGGGAACCAACCATAGTATACAACAACCTCGTGGCGAACAAAAGATTTTAACAAGGGCTCAGTCAGAAAACATAATGGAGAGAGGAGTTGTAGTGGGCACTTAGAAGAAGAAGAAAACTTCATGTTTTAGGGACAATGGAACCCTTTTCAAATAGGGTTGATCCCTAATTACAATTAGTAGGTTGAGTGTTATGCAATAAACCCCCCCCCCCCCCCCCCCCCCCCCCCCCCCCCCAGCCGCGTAAACAATAGATTTTGCAGTAACTCTAGCATTAGCTTCTAATAAAAGATAATTGGAAAGAAGGGGCATGACAAATAACTGAGGGTGCAGGACCCACTATAGCAAAAAAAGAAAAAAAAACTAAAAAGACCATTGGAAATCTTATAATGGCATTAAGATGTTAAAAATAAATATAAAAATAAATTATTCTTTTACAAAAATATTTATTTAAATATGCATTGGCTACTTTTTTTTTTTCATGTTTGGGACTACGTCCAAACTTTAACAATAGAACGGTTCTCACCTATTTATCTAGAGTTTGAATATCAGATATTCCACTTTTTTCTGCGTGTGCGGGCTTTTCTTCCCAGGTGTATTGGTTTTCGGCTGATGCCAGGGTTATAGTGATTTTTCATCTCCTCGAGCAGTGGGGCGTACTGTTGGGGTCGTTTTAGGGCCTATTTGTTCGAGAGAATTTCTGACAAGAATTCCGGTGGTCGGATATTTCTAGAATTCTTGTAAGAAATGCTTCGTTTGAGAAGAAAAGAATTCCAAAACCCATCTTTTCTGAGAATCCCAAATGCTTAGAAAGTGAGCATTCCAAATGCCAGGGAGCCTTTCAGCATTTGTGGAATTCTGAGAGGATAAGCTTTTAGGTGGATTTCAATTGGTGTCCGGCCATTGCAACGACCATTTCCCGTATGTTGATTTAACACAAAAACAGAGGCAAAACCTTTTTTTTTCTCATCTTCTCTCTTCTACCTATTCCATTTTCATGTTTTTTTTTCTAGATTCCATTTTGAGAAAATCTCAAATCCACTCTCCCTGCTACTTAGTTTTCTTCAACCATGGCGGGAAAGATCTCTTCACGAGGGGTCCTGACCAGAAATAGAGCCCAGAAGTGTCTCAACTACTTCGGCTTGTTTGAGCTGGGTGTGCCCAAGCTTTCCATTATCAACCGAGTTTCACTCTTCCTCATCGGCCCTATGAAAATCCCTAAACTCGGTGGTAGCATTGGAATGATTGCCAAGAGCTTCAAACACATTAATGAGCATTTTTATTTTGGGTATTTTTATTCTCTTTTGGGTTGCAATTAGTAAGTGGCTTTTTTTCCTACTTTTCTTCAATTGGGTTCTAGGGTTTTTTTTTTTATACACTTTGTTTTGGTAGTGTTTTTTTTAGGTTTTTTTTTAGTTGGATTGATGTTGGGGGTATTTGAAAATGAGATATCTTAAGGTATCGTTTGTCTACACCCATTTACATATGTAAATGGTGAATATGTGTAACATTTACGTATCAATCACATTTGTCTATAATTATTTATGCATCTTGCGTGTAAATCAGATGTGTAAATGGTGTGAAAATGAGCCCATTTTCACACCAAGATTTGAACACATGTTGAGGTGCGCTTTCGAAGAATACCCGTTGTTGGAGGCAAACGGTTTGGTGTTGGGGCATTTTCGTGAAATAGGTTCCAGGTTCGAAACACCTTCAATGTATTAAAAAAATAATAAAAGAGGTCTCAAAGTTTGGGCATTTCCATGAAAGATTTTCTGGGTTCGAGACCCCCCTCCAACACATTAGAAAAATAAAAAAAAATATAATAAAGGAGGTATCAAAACGAATAATTTTAAGGGACAAGATTTGTAAGACAAAAAATATATTAGAAGATTAAAGTGGCTCCAATGATTTTGAAGGACAGAATCTATAAGACAAAATACATATTGATAATAAGAATTTTAAGGGACAATCTATAAGATAAATATCTTAATGATTTTTCTATATCAACTTTTAACTAGTTAATTACCTTATTATTTTAGTTTTCTTCCAATATCTCAATTATTTTTCTGAAGTCATTTATTATTGCAATACTTTAAAAATCTTTAAACATGTATATATGAATGTAAAAGAGAAGAAATAATGTATTTTATATAGCATTATTGCATTATTCAAAAATAAATATTAGCAGAAAGCATATGAGATGTGTGGGTTAAGTTTTATGCAAATTGAATAATGAATTAAGATCAATATTGAATTGAATATCAATTAATAAAAATATTAATAATAATGCTATTTGCTTAACCATCAAAATATAAATTTATATTTAATTAACCAAACATGTTGGAATGTATTTTGTGAAGGTGATCACTGATAGAAATGTATTTTTTTGAAAAGTATATTTCATATTGAAAGACATGCTCTTTTTGAATGATCTAAAATGTAAATGAAAATTTTGATATAAAATAGACCTTTTTTCTCCTTTTGTAAATCATTATTTATTGAATAATAAGTATCATTTACAAAATCTCTTAATACATTTACACATATCATTGAAACAAATATGGTAAAAAATCACATATATAAATGATGCGAAAATAGTGTTATTAGACAAACGTTGTAAAAAAAAAAAACACATGTGTAAATGTTACATACTTAAAATTTGAATATTCATCATTTACATGTGTAAATTATATTTACATATCCCATGTGTAAAAGACAAACGACCCCTAAGAGATTTTGTTATATTATCTACTAGTTCAGATTGTAATCTATTCACCTAAAAATAAGGTATTTGGATAACTTAGAAAGTATCTTATAATATCTCACTTTCTTTCAAAAACCTTCATATTACTTTATTCAAGGATAAGAGGTATAAAATAATCTTTAAAAAATCTTTTCTAAATACGAATGGAGAGTTTGAGTAAAACTCATTGGAGACTTCATGAGCAACCATTAATTGTAATGGCCCAATATAACCTTTAATATTTATGAGTCCTATTATTAGATTGGCCCCACGGTGATTACAAATTTAATGTGGTGTCCTATAGCCATATCACGACTACATAGCCCTCGTTAATTATCAATATTAGGTGGGTCATACAAATATTACTCTCAGGACTTTCATTATGATTACCAACATTAGGTGGGTCCCATACTACCAAGATTAGCCGGGTCCCATGATTATCAAGATTGAATTGTGTGATTGTAATTATCAGTTTGCCATCATTAAATGGGTCTCGCTATTTTATAGCTCTCCTAGTGTTAATATGACTATCAACATCAAATGGGCCCCACAATGATTTCTCATAAAAAAAGCTAGATATATAGGGTCATTTGTAATGATTACCATTAGATGTATTATAGTATAGTTACCAACGTTTGGTGGACCCACCTTAATTAAACAACATTGCTTGGGTCCTACTATGATTATTAACACCTATGATTACTAACTAATTAGTGGGTCCTGCATTGGGTTAATTGATGATATTCTCTCAATTTCTTATTTGGTACATCATCTAATTGTGAGTTTTTTTTATAAATTGTCAAACACTTTAAAGGTATATTAAAATATGTAAAGATTGTCAAACACCATAAGTGATACAATATAATAACATGACACTATTTTATTCTATGATAATGAAATCTTACAATGTTTAAACTTATTGATATTATACTATGCACTTATCCAAACACCCCCTAGATTGTGAGTGGCGTCAGATGTGTTTTATTAGTGTGATTTTGATGATCTTTGGTGTTTTGCATTGTTTTTTTTTTTTAATTTCTTTTATGTGCATTCCACGTGTTTAGGATGGATGAGTGGTGCCTTTGATTATCACGAACATGTGTTGGTATTGAGTGAAAAGCTCTATGACACTTGTTACTCATTGGTGCGCCAAAGATTGCAAAAACAAAACCCAAGTGGGGGCACTTCTTACTACTAACAGCTTTGGGTTGTTGGGTGTCTTGGATTATTATTATTATTATTGAGTAGTTTGAGTTTGTGAGATTAGTGGGTGAAGATGAGTTCTGGATTAGGGTTAGTCCGGTAAATCTTCAGTGTACCATGGAATATTAATGTTGTGAAGAGATCAAGATTTGTTAAATTATATGTATAGATTTATTTAACTTTGCATTATATTCTACTAAAAATATTGGTAATACTAGTGTTGTTTTTCAGAATTCTTCCAAGTTATCAAACAGAGAATCTCTAGAATTCAGACTAAATTGAATCCTCAGACATGGAATTGCATGATGAATTAAATAGGGAATTTGAACTCAGA
The DNA here is from genome assembly GCA_012931725.1 of Litsea cubeba. Classification (NCBI taxonomy): domain Eukaryota; kingdom Viridiplantae; phylum Streptophyta; class Magnoliopsida; order Laurales; family Lauraceae; genus Litsea; species Litsea cubeba. The sequence continues at coordinate 71,739 of WHSA01000233.1, read as the reverse complement.
TGGAGTTTAGTAGCATTTTGAGTTCCAGTATTCTAAATTCTCCAAATTCCAGTAGACATGAATTCTCCAAATTCTTCCAACCAAACGGGCCCTTAGTCGTTATATATATTAAAGCAAAGGGGGAGGTGGGCTGTGAGGGGTGCCACCTCATCCATAAAAAGTCTCTTCTTTAAGAGAAATACGAAAGAAAAATAATAATAAAAAAAAAAAGTAAAAGGGGAGGTGGGCTGTGGAGGGTGTCACCTCACCCCCAAAAGATTCTCTAAATACAAAAGGAAAAAAACGAGGGACTCTTAAAAAGTTATATCTCCTCAAATCTCCTAAAATCTCTCCATTCCCTCCAATCTTCTCTAAAATCTCTCAATCCCCTCCAATCTTCTTTATCATCTCATCCCTAAAATCTCGCCATCCACTCCAAAGGATGGTAGCAGAATGACTCCTTATCTACTACAATCATGGAACTTCTGAACCAATTTAGGCCAACAACCATGACAAAGAATAATTAAATTATAAGGTCCTACTTGCAGCTTGGTTTCTGCAATTCGTTTCACCATATCAGGCTTACATCTATCATAATCCGTGAGGCTTACATCTATCATAATCCGTGATCAATTCTAACTGATTCTGAAAAAAGAGAAGAAAATGGGCCTTATCAATTTGAGGTGATTTTAGTGATGAGATTGGATAGGAAAAATGAAGATGGTTCAAATATATGGAGGGAATCCTCACCTGTTTAAAAAAACACCAACGTAGGCATAATATACTAAGTTTGGTAAGCATTATGCACTATCATATATAGAATCAGCCACTTGGATCAAGACCAAACTCAAACCTGAACTGAATTTCATGTAGATTAAAAACCCAAGTCCAAGCCTGATACAACCACTACCTGATTTTTACTTTTAGTTGGGTACCATCCCAATCTCCTAATTCACCAAAACATGGAGTAGATGTCTTATTTGAAAAAATAAATAATTATGAATACACATGAAATAGAACAACATTATTAAAATATAATATATCAATAGTCCCTGTCTCATTAATAAAAACATACATTGACCCCACAAATCTCCACCCCCATGACATGAATCTCAACAAACTAATCTTTTACAAACAGGGGAGAAAATTTGGTTTTTAGGATGAATTAGAAAAAAGAATAAATGTTACTGGATTCACGAGTCACCCGGTAACCCTACCCGTGAAACCCGTTAACCGGTACCAATGGTCACGGGTCAAGTCCGAGCACCAGAAATATGCTACCATGACCCACGGGTCGGGTCGGGTAACCAGGTCGGGTCGGGTCACTGTTACTTTTGTACACCTCATTTATTATTTATTTATTTATTTACCTTCCTTATATTGGCAGGCCATCAACTACCTTATGAGCCCCACTGCTACAAGATTGCCAGCGGACCATAAGTAGACAGGGTAAGGGTTCAGTGATATTAATAAATCATTGGACAACACATAAAACAAAAATTGAATAGCATATACAGAAACATGCAATTTTCAAATAGATTTTGTTTGGACTTAAGAGTGGAAATTTGATGTTTTGAGTTTCGCAAAGCCACATGAGAATAATATTTTAGTATAAGTTATATATGTAGATAAGGAGGAGCTCACTTTTCAATCTAATTACTTTTTTTTTTTAAATAATATTTTTTCTCTTACTTTAATTTTAAATATATTCTCATTTTTGGGCCCAAGCTAAGTAGGGGCCTTTGTTGCTAGTTTATTCTTTAAAACAATGCCTGCAAAACATTTCTCAATGCTAAACATGGCCTTTCTTAATTAAGAAAAAATGTGGAAGGGCCCATTTCAAAGACCCTTAATAAAAACTAAAATGGAATCAGCCACAGGAATGCTTTGTCCGCAAGGCAGCAAAATGATGGTGAGAAGGTTGACCATAGACTGGTAGGAGGTTGGCCTGTCCCACTTTACATTCCAACTAACCAACTTGTGGAAAGTGGAAACACAAAAGAATCAATATTATGATGAGCACACACCCACATGAACCAGTTGCTTCCTCTTTAGACAGACATTTAGTCAATATCCTCTTACAAGCAATAAAACCAAAACAATAATGACTTCAGACTATAATTTAATCCCTATCGCCTAATAACTTGCATGTGGGGCCCTCAACCACTTGTAATTTGTAAAGCCGCCCTGAGGCCCCATATAAATAGATTGTTTGGCAAATACATTTTAATTGAGAGAAAGAAAAAAAATACTTCATATATTATGGGCAAAGTTATTAAATATACAGACAAAGTTGTCATAAAAAGAAAAATAATATACGCAAACTTTTTATATTATAAAGATTATATAGGCAAGTTTGCGAAAGAAAATTGCAAAAAGTGTTCATTTGTTTTAGATATTGATGTTTATTTGAAAAGAAAAATATTTTATTCACATTTTAAAAAAGATGCAAAATGTCTTAAAGCTTTTGAATCTGACATTAAAGAGAAGTTTGCAAACGATATAGTCAAAAGTTAATTTAAATTAGATTTAAGTGGAACAAATGTAAAAAATAAATTTGCCAAATCGCACCTCTGGCAAAAAGCAAAAAAGTTAGTTGGTGAAGGTACTTGCACGCCTAATAAAAGAAATAAATAGAAAAATAAACCCGCATGCAGTCCACATTTGTTTGCTCATATCCACTCTATCAAATACCACTAAAGCAAAAAATGATATGCACACAAGTTACATCAGGTAGAAGTTGTGCCATCTGCGCCATACAATAGAAAAAATCTTTTAATGCATAGTTTTGTATTCATGAATTTTGGGATTCATGACTTGAAAGGTTCAGGAACTGAATTGGAGGTTGAATTGCTTGACTAGAAAGCTAGTTTAAATTGGTGTTTCGATTGGGTTTAGTAATGTAATATCATAACAAGAAAAAAAAATTATAAAGTGATAACATTAAAATTAGTTAAAAAACAGCTATAAGTGCTGATTTGTACTAATTTGACTTTGACCTTAAAATCCCGACTGTTATAGATAATTTTGTCCTGTTCAAAGGGGTTTTTGTTTGGCTGTGAAACAGGCCATTGGTAATTTTCTCACTATTTTCTTTTTAAGAAGAAAGCCTGTCCAACATAAAAAATAATAATAATAATAATAATAATAATAATTGCCAGTACGATGGAATTGACGTTTGGCAAGGTTTTTATTTTTTTAGCTTTAGACATTTGGCAAGCTGCTCACATAATGTTATAGGCTATGATGCATGGATGCTTCACAATGGATGATGAATGGTGTCGTATTGTATCTAATATCTCACTTTTTTTTTTATGTAATATCTGTGTCGGGGTTCCTGGACTTTTTAAAATTTCCGGTGGAGCTTTTTAATTGAAGGGGGTCTTCTTCTGTGGTCGGTGAAGATTAAAAAATCTCACACTATCTCTTATTCGTGAGTAATCTCACAAATGTTCCAATATGATATCGGAATGTTTTGAAAAAAAATATATCAAAATTTGTGACACTGATTATATAATATGCACAAGAAAGAGATTTCTTCAAAATTCTCATAAAAAGAAATGACTCAAAAGACCAAGAGAATCCAACACGTTGCCAATTTCAATGGCATATCCCAGTTGTATTTATGGCGCTGTATCATAGGTTTCAAACCTCTCCTTAATCTCCTGAGCATTTTGTATCAATAAATGAAGATTCAATTGAGCAAATTATTTCCTTCATCCATTTGAAGCCATGGTCCATGAAAAAGCCATACATGGTTCAAATGAAAAGTATTGATTTAAACTTCTTGGATCTTATTCTCAAATGTGTTGGTCTTAATTTTTCACTTATTTATGCTATCACTAAATGCCTCCGAAATCAGTCATTTCTGATTTTTTTTTTCTTTTTCTAGTTTTTGATACATCCATCTCAATATTCTCATATATGTTATACTCAATTTGTGCATGTGTTGCTTCTTAATTAGGCGACAATTTACTCTATAAGTAATAGTTGATCTAATCGCTATTTTGCAAAATAATTTCTTTAGTCTTATTGCAATGTGCTAATATAAAGCACTCTAGAAGCTAGGGGTATAAAAAACAAAAAAACAAAATCGAAAAACCGTCTAACCAACCGAATCGAACCGATGGTTAATAATTGTGTTTCACGGTTCGGTTACGGTTGCGATTATTAAAATTGAAAAAATCATACTTCACCGTTTGCTTACGGTTTTCAGTCCCAACTCATTGTTATTAACCGAATTTAACCGTAAAATATAGTTCGGTCAACCGTTTTCCCAAAACACATGGTTAAACCAACCGTTACACTAATAATAAAATGCTAACCGGCCTAAATGAAATAAAATGACTTAAGTTAAGCCCCCTTTCCTCATCTTGCTTTCTCTATGAATCTTTTTTTTATTTGTACTTCAATATCTTTTGTTTATGTTTTCTTTGATATGTATAGATTAGTGATTGCCCATACCTGAAGGCACGGCGCACCACGTTCTGAGCACAACTAAATCTAATTACTCTTCTTTTGACCACCTAACAACTAACCTGAATTTTGGCACCCTATGAGGGCTAATTCAGTCTACCCTATTTAACGATATCCTGATTAAGTCCCAAGTCAAAGATCACCTATGATTCTTGGACCTCTGATTGCCCTAGGAATTGACTCATTACAATCTGTTCGTCAAGGGCTTTCCGTCCATATATAGAACTTCGAGATCCGACGGGAGGATAAAAAATCATAATAGCAGGTCCCGCACCCCCGGGATGCCCACCTGAAAAATCAACTATCACTTTTAGACCCTGATCGCCCCAAAAGTTGGCTCATCACGATCTACTCATCGAGGGCTTTCCATCATATATAGAACTTTGAAATCTGACAGGCGGAATAAAATCTGCGAAACCTGGGTCCTAGTGATTATTGCCCAGACCAGACCCCACTGCAACTCACCTTTTGGGTCCCAAACCTCTGATCCAAATCCTAATTGGGGCCCTTAACTAAACTCGTCAAACCTGACCTGAATCTGACCCAATCCAACCCATCAAACTCTAGCCAAAATCAATCCGAACTCAAATCCAACCCAAATCTATCTAACCTAAACCTAACCCCAGACCTGGCCCAGACTCCTTGACCCGTCGCCCAGATAAGGGAGAAAGAGTCCAAGGATATGGGGAAGTAGTCTCCCAAATTTCTGGACTCTCAAACCCCCTTAAACCCCTCAACCCCCTTTCCTCTTAATTTCAGCCATAGGATTTATGTACATAAATCCAAGGGTCCAAAATATAGAGAATTCAAAAACTGAGCTCCCTTACAAAAGAAGTTTTTTTTTTTTTTTTTTTTTGCTTTTGACACCTTTTGATCAATGGCAGAACAATAAGAAAATAAACACTCTTGCTTTTCTTTTAAATGAAGAAGGGATGACAATACCTGTAAATAACTCAAACTTGTTGCCCCTTTTTGCGCCGTACAAACCAAGATGTGAACGTGCTTTTGATGGGGATGGCAAAAACTTGTAAATTTCTCCAACTTTTAGCCCCTTTTTTCATTCCCCTCTTAAATCCAAGGGTCCAAAATATAGGGAATTCAAAATTTTAGCTCCCTTATTATATAGATATTGCTTTTATATTGAAATATATATATTTCGCCTATATTGGAATTAGTCATAACCGAACCGTCTCATACAATTAACCGCGGTTCGGTTTTTAATGGTTTTTTAGGATACGGTTACGGTTTTTAAAAACTAAAATCCGTAAAAATACAGTTTGGTTAACAATTTTTTCAAAACAAACTGTTAACCGAACCAATACACCCCTACTAGAAGCAATTCTCCAAATCAACCATCCCACTTTTATCATAGGGCTCCCCTCACCTGAGCATCGGTGCTCACCTAAAGTTCTTTTCCTTATTATATATACATTCAACACCTTCCTAATCTCTCTATCTTTACTAATTATCAAGCAAACTGTTGACACCAAAAATGTCACTTTGCCTTTTCAAGATCCAAAGAGCTACATGAAGTCGCAACCTGCCATAAATAGGCAATGCTGCTTCCAAAAATCAAATCTTGTCAGAATCAAACAAAAACTGCAAGATTCTTCCAGACAGCCACAAGAGGAGTACACAAGAAATTTCAGGCCATTTCAAAATCATTTGGCCTAACTTCGCTTCTCCGACAGCTAAATCAGGCCTCTCGGCGGCAAAGCTCTCCGGGACCATGGTTTCCAAGACAGAGCCTATGGATCATCTTAAAATGACTCCAATAGGTTTCCTGTCAAATTTCAGGTCAATCGGACATCGGTTGACCGCACATCAAACCGCGACATCTTCATCGCGACAAAAGCAAGTCTACTGGTGATAGGACCCCAAACGGCTTCAAAACTCAAACAAAAGCCTATGGTTGGTCTTATTTATTGCTCAGGAGGCTTCACAACCAAATTTCAGGTCATTCCGACATCGTTTGACCCAGTTTCAACTTCTGACGGAAAATCGGCAGCTCTGCGCGACAAAGTCTTCGGCTTTCTCAGGAAATTGGAAACTTTGCAAAATAAAATGCAAGGATTCTCATCAGGTTCCCTACAAAGAAATCAGGCCAATAAATGGTCAAAATGTCAAGGAAAAGTACAGAAGAAAAAAGAATCAGAAAAAAGCAAAAACGGACACAAAACGGGACTCGAAAGGGGGAAAACCCCTCCAGGGTCGCAGACCCCTGCGACCCTGGGCCAGGGTCGCCGGCGACCATGGAGCCCGGGATCGCCGGGAAGGCCCCGGAAACCCCGGTTTTCGCCGTTTTTTTTCGCGATTCGAGGAACCTAGCCTCTGGTACTTTCCAAAATTCATGCTTTTGAGACACCAAGTCCTCTGACATCCGTCCAAAACACGGGTAAATCATCAAGAGTATCGAAGACAGTATTGATCGCCACCCGGTCAACCAAAAAAAGTGTGCTTTCCACCCGACCGATCGAGAAATCGACAGGACAGATGGCACCGACCCGCTGTTGGCAACAAACACCTGAAATTACATGGTCATCTGATGTCGATCTACATGAAGATCCATCGATGATCATCGACAGAAGAATTCCAAAAGACGTGGCACGGCCCGCGACTCTTCAGCTGCTCGGCGACCACTTAATGCGATTAATTGACTAGCTTTATTGCAGTCATTAATCCATTTCTTTGGACGGCCCAATCAGAAGCAAGCATTCGGGAGTTACAAGTCAAGAGATTCATGACATTTAACTCATGAAACTCCTCCCATCATGGCGATTAAAGGCGATTAAATGCCCTCAATCTCCTCCGGCCAATCAGAAGCCAAGAAAAAGAAGTTACAAAATAAACAATTCAATTTTGTAACTCCTCCCATTATGCGGCTTAATGACATTAAAAGCCCATAAACCCTCCTAAATGGCTACCAAAAGGCCTATAAATAGGAGAGCTCTCCAAGAAGAAAGGGACAGCGGACAACACAAAAAAGACACAGAAATATCGAAAAAAACACACAACAAACATCAGACAGCAGTCAGAAATCCAGAGAAAAGAAAAAGAGAGAAAACTCTGCGGAAGTTCTACACCGGCCACCGCAACAAGGTGACAAAAGTCCCTTGGGGGGTACCCCCCCCCAAGGTCCTTGCCTTCTCCTCCTGCCTCCAATGGCTTAGATGTGGCTTTTCAGCCTATCTACTCGGCTTTTTATTGGACATAGGACCTCCTTCTGGTCTTTGTCCTCTAAAAAACTGAGGTTATAGCCAAGCCAAGCGAATCAATAGCATCCTCTGTTCTCATCTGCATGGATGATGGCGAAGCCCACATATGGCTTGCGACCGTCAATCTGAACGAGTCCCCCACAATCTCCTGAGAAGTTAGATCCTCCTTTTCTTGCTTTTCATTGTAGTTTGTATTTTTCTAAAAGAGACAAAAAAACACAACTCTTGTCTTTCATTATTGATAAGAATTGTAAATCGGCTATAAACGCCAAAATCGGCTATAAACGCCAAAAATCGGCTATAAACGCCAAAATCGGCTATAAATGCCAAAGAAAATCGCCTTTCACGGCAAACCAAGAAAATGTCTCTTTTCTTAAATATATGTGCAATGGAAAACTTGAAAGAAGTTGATTTCCTTTTTACTTGCGAAGGTTGATCCCCGGATCACCACTTGCAATTCCAAGTAAAATAGAAAATCTGGCACACCCACAAAAAAAGAAATGTTGATGCACGCCCCTGCCCCCCGGTTACGAAAGGGTCGGAACCAAACGGACTCCCACGTCCGCCGACCTCGGTAGAACCGAGCAGGAGCGCGGTCCATCAAGCTGGCACACCCGGTGGGACTCGTTCATTTGAGAACACGATGCTAGAAATGAAATATTGCATATCATATATTTTGCTCTATGCTTATATTTCTTTTCTCGATTCCTTGGCTACTTTATAATTGGTGGCCTATGTTGAATTCAAAAAAAAAAAAAAATGAGATGAGATTCTTTGTTTGGAAATTTCTAATTCTTCGAATTTATTTCCATTCTTTCTCTTTTCAAAACAAAAAAATTAGATTTCTCATCTTGGATTCAAAATTGAGAAACCTTGATCCGTTCCTATCGTTCATCGTGCTTGCAGAAATGTTGAGCCTGTTCGACTAAGGTTTTGGGCCATCGTTTCTCTTCGATGAGTTCATTAAAGATCTAAAAACAAAAAAAAAATAAAAAAAAAACCAAAAAATTAGATTTCTCATCTTGGATTCAAAATTGAGAAACCTTGATCCGTTCCTATCGTTCATCGTGCTTGCAGAAATGTTAAGCCTGTTCGACTAAGGTTTTGGGCCATCGTTTCTCTTCGATGAGTTCATTAAAGATCTAAAAACAAAAAAAAAATAAAAAAAAACAAAAAAATTAGATTTCTCATCTTGGATTCAAAATTGAGAAACCTTGATCCGTTCCTATCGTTCATCGTGCTTGCAGAAATGTTGAGCCTGTTCGACTAAGGTTTTGGGCCATCGTTTCTCTTCGATGAGTTCATTAAAGATCTAAAAAAAAAAAAAAAATAAAAAAAAAAAAAAAAACAAAAAAATTAGATTTCTCATCTTGGATTCAAAATTGAGAAACCTTGATCCGTTCCTATCGTTCATCGTGCTTGCAGAAATGTTGAGCCTGTTCGACTAAGGTTTTGGGCCATCGTTTCTCTTCGATGAGTTCATTAAAGATCTAAAAAAATAAAAAAAAAAAATAAAAAAAATAACACAAAAAATTAGATTTCTCAGTTTGAATTCAAAATTGAGAAACCTTGATCCGTTCCTATCGTTCATCGTGCTTGCAGAAATGTTGAGCCTGTTCGACTAAGGTTTTGGGCCATCGTTTCTCTTCGATGAGTTCATTAAAAATCTAAAATAAAAAAAAATAAAAAAAAAATAAAAAAACAAAAAATTAGATTTCTCATCTTGGATTCAAAATTGAGAAACCTTGATCCGTTCCTATCGTTCATCGTGCTTGCAGAAATGTTGAGCCTGTTCGACTAAGGTTTTGGGCCATCGTTTCTCTTCGATGAGTTCATTAAAGATCTAACAAAAAAAAAAGAGACATAGACCACTAAGGTTAAACCAACTGCGTTCTTTGATCACGGTTGATTCAAGAAAAGCCTTGTCCAGAGTGTTGAGACAGCTTGACTGTTCTAGGCAAGGGTCCTCCAAACGGGTTCATTAAGTAATCCTACCCTTACCTGGGGGCAATTCTATCAATCTAGATTTCATAAGAGCGGGTTAGGAGGCCTATGTGTACTCTCTCGTCTTTTTTAAAAAAAAAAAAATAATAATAATAAAAAAATAAAATTTTAAAAATAAAAATTTTAAAATAAAAAATAAAAAATAAAAAATTTTCAAAAAAAAATAAAATCTTAAAAAAAAATTAAAAATAAAAGATTTCAAAAAAAAAAATCTTCAAAAAAAAAAAAAACTTCCGTCATTTTGGGTTTAGATTGGAGAAATCTTGGTCTTCTCCTTTTTGAACACTGGCGCTCGCGGAAATCGCCGAGACCGTGTTCAAATTGGAGTGCCTTTTGCTCTCTCTGATGAACCCGATATTGGCCTTTCAAAAAAAAAAAACTCGTCATTTTTAGATTCAGATCCGAGAAATCATGGTTCATTTCTTTCTGAGCACTGGCGCTCGCGGAAATCGCTGAGCCCGTGTTCAGATTGGAATACCATCTGCTCTCTTTGATGAATCCAATCTTGACCTTTCAAAACAGAGAATCTCATCTCATAGATGCGGTCTCAAAACATTTGTGTCTAGCGGTACTAGTACGCCCTTTCAGGGTCTACTGTATTGCGACCGGCACATTTGTAACTCCAACTTTATATTCTTCTTACCTCGAGCAAGCTCTGCTTCTCGATAAGTCGAATTTAAGTTCACAATTGCTTCTAGCAGTCACTGGGATGCCCATTCCGGGCTTACCATACCTGCGATCAGAACAATTGTACCCTCTATGGCTTTCTGCCTCCTTCATATTGCTTGGGTTATCTCCCTCGAGCAATTTGAAAAGACGAAACCATAGAACTTCCCATTTATGATCATTATATTCTTGTGATTACTAATGGATGTGGTCTTGTTTCAGAAATTTTCGAAAAAACTAACAATGGCAGCTTCACTTACCATTACTTTCGACGAGAGCAAGCACCAACTTATGCTTCAAAAGAAGCAAACCACGCGCACCTACAAGCGCCCCATCAGCTGCCGAAGTGTCAACTCCCTCGGCAACTCTGTGAACTCCGGGTCGACCTCGACTCCCCGGACTATCGTCTTTGGGATGCTGGGACCATTCCCACTTCCCGAGGAACAAACTGCTCCCTCCAAGAAGCAGAAACTCGCCTCCCAACGTGTCACTACCGTGACACCAAAGGCGAGCACCAAAAGGCCTGAAGCCCGTGGCAGCCCCACGAAGCCTCGACCTGCAAACAACCAGGTCTACCCCAAGACTTGGTCCCCAAGACCTTCACCAAAACAGAGAAGGTCCCAGACATCCACTAAGCCAGCATTCCTGGCCCCACTCAAGGAGAACCAGTTCTACCCTCTTGCCTACATGAAAGAGGAGAGACCCGTCTCCAACCAGACTCCCAAGTCAAACCAGCATGAGCCGGCTTGTTCCTACAAGCCCAAAATGAAGTCATGCATCACAAGGCCTCTGCAAGCACCTGCTAAGGCCTACAAACCTGCAGTTCGACCCTTCATCTCTACAGGGGCCGAACTCCAAAAATTCAAAGCTTCGCTGCAACAGGCGAAGGACAGGGTTCGCATCCTGTCCTTGCCCAGCTACAAAGAAAACAGGCTCGGCTGCTGCGCCCGAGGGAGCACATCCTTCATCGTCAAAGCCCAGCCAGAGCTGACCGAAGCTCAAATTGCTCGTCGCATACGCCGCCGCGCGTCGTATCGACAAAAGAGACTAGAGAAGCAAAGGACCCAGTCTCCTACACTTCAAGTCTCTCCCAAATGGGTCGAAAAAGAAAGACCCAACCAAGTTGCTGCCGTCCATATGGTTGGAAAAAACCAGAAGGCGCCAAAAATCAGCAACAAAAATCCATGTCCGACGTCCGACGACCCGCAGTGTCTCAAGGACAAGAAGACATTCAGAAGAATCCCCTGCTCCTTCAAGCAAAGAACATCAGAGTGATCCTTCCTCAAGCTCTTCTTCAAAAGGAATGAGCCCCAGCTCAGCTACCAGGACAGTTTCTTCGTTCGAATCACGAAGGATGAATGTCTTGGCTACAAATTCTGAGCCACCACCCCGCAATCCACCTCCAGAAGATGCGATCACCCGCATCCAGCAGTTGGAACAGGGCCAGCAGAGGATTGAAACTCTGATGGAAAACCTTCTCCTCGCCTTCCAAAATCAGGCGAACAATGAACCTCCTCTGAATCATCAAGACGATGAGGTAAATGGAGAAGAAAATGAGTCACGCGCCCTTACCAAAAAGGACGTAGACAGTATCCTCGCCAAAGCAAAAGAAGAGGATATACTCAAGGAGCATGGGATCAAGCCACCATATCCCTTATGGATGGACTCGGTCCCGTTCCCCACCAAATTCAAGCATCCTACTCTCCAAACATATACGGGGAAAGGATCAGCCAGACAGCACGTCATCCACTTCAAGATCCTGACGGGAGCTATCGCGGATCAAGATGCACTCAAGATCCGCCTCTTTGCAAGTACCCTAAAAGGTACGGCCTTCGATTGGTACTCCACTCTACCGGAGGACTCTATCCAAAACTGGGCCATGCTAGAGACACGCTTCCTGACTCACTTCAAAGGTGAGGATCATCCCGCTACTATGGCTCAGCTGTGCAGCCTAAAACAGGGGGAGAATGAGTCAACATATGACTTCATTCATAAGTGGAAAGCAATGGCATACAAATGCTCTGATGTATTGCCACAAGCGTCGCTAGTCGACATCTGCCGAAACAACATGAGAGCCAGAATCCGCTCCATGATCATCGGCAACAAATCAAAAAACCTGGGAGAACTCCTAGAAGCTTCCATGGAAGCTGAAATGGTGATTAAAGACCTCAACGGTCAGAAATCATCAAGAAAAGAGCCAACCGCCATTGCAACCTCTAAACCAAAGAAAAAGGAGGTCCTCAATGTGCAGACCAAGTCAGCTCCTCAGCCACCAAAGAAAGCTGAAAACAAAGCTGCTGGTAAGAGACCTGAACTCTCTGATGCCTTCAAAGAACGAGTAGAGAAGAAATACCCGTTTGATGAAGATGTTGATGAAATCTTCGGGGCTCTTGTGGCAAACGGCAAGCTCACCTTGCCTGAACCCAAAAGACCGGGTGATGTTGGCAAAACCAACGATCCTCGGTACTGTCCATACCACCAGATGATCTCGCATCCTCTCAATCAATGCTTCATTGTGAGAGAGAAAATAAACGAGATGTGGAAAAACGGAGTCATCACCTTTGACAAAAACTATGGGTCTGCCTCCGTCAACATGGTGACATGTGGACAAACATCAAAATCACCGAAGAAGAAGATCACTACTTCCTTCAAGGTGATAAACTCAATCCAAGCGTCCGAGCAACTGGTTCCTTACCCGACACCAGACGGACAACCCATATGGGTACATCCCGATCTCCTGGAAGATGAAAATTGGGAGGTTGTGAAAACAAAGCCTACAGCTCAACAGCGAAGGCAGGCTAGGAAACATCTCCTCAAGCTCAAACGGCAAGAGAAGACCCAGCCAAAACAAGAAGTCAAAGAAAAGGCAGAGGCTTCCTCTACCGCTTCACTGGAGGCAACAAAAACATCCCTTCCAGAGACTTCAAGGGCGGTAAGGAAATTCACTCTCAGTGATTTCATGCCACCTCAATTCAAAGAATCCATACAGGAGGCATCATACTCTTGCAATTCGGTAGTTGGATTCTCCATTGATGGATACGAGTCCAGCGACACCGAGGACGGATTCGAATCCAACTACACAGATGAGTGGGAGGAATCCCTTGAAACAGGAGAATATCTCTCCGATGAAGAATGGGTTCCTGAGTCTCATCTTATGCCAGTAATCTGGTATAACCCCCTACAGCCACAAGGATCCTGGTCTGATGATGAAGAAGACCAAGAGGCTGTACAAGAAAATGCTGCTGAACCAGCACCCCTCATTACTCCAGTGGAAATCAACCATGTTGAGCCACAAAGAGATGATGAAGAAGAAGATCCGGCTCCCATGCCTGATCTTGAAGAATATGCAAGGATCTTGCAGCGACTCGCTCTAGAACAAGAGCAAGAACGCGTCAACGAGCCTCCTCGCAACCCAGAGCCTGAAGTCCCTGAAGACCATCAGGTACATCCTCCCTTAACTCCTGCAAATGGAGAAAATTGCTGGATAGACGATCCTCTCACATCCGAGGATGAGTCTGACTCCGATCAGGCAACGTCTCCTGTCAGAGCTTCCTGTAATGTGATAATTCGGGATTATAGCTCTTCCGAAGCATCGTCTGATGAGAGCACTTACACTCCGGCGACGCCTAGCAATATATCTTCTGGAGCCACCTCGTCTCATGTGACTTTCACTGAGATGACACCCTCTCAGGTTTCTTCCCCTGAGACTGTGACTTCAAAGTTCACACCCTTCCTGACTGAAGAATTCCCAGCCATTGATGCTTGGGACGATGAATTAGTCAACGAAGAAGAAAGATTGCTGGATGCTGTTCAGGACTTGTTCCCGGAAAATGCTCCATGCAACACAATCACTGAGGATGGTAACTCTGCTGCTGATACATCCTCAGCAAATGAAAAACGACGGCCTCTTGATCCTGAAGACAATCTTCCAAACGAAGACCCTTCTCAAGAAGCTCTCGAAGTTGGTAGAGGCACCCGCTCTGGCCGGGACTACCACAAAAATTACAACCAATCTTCCTTTACATATGTAAATCCTTCGGGAAAAGATGTTGTAAGCGCCCCTAGTGGCAACAATGATGAACATGCAGGCCCTAAGGAGGCTTTCAAGTATGACTTGATTGAACACTTCAAGCACATACCTGCACGTCTGCACATCCTAGATTTGTTGCGAATGTCTCCGCACACTCGTGATAATCTCATCTCAGAATTACAAAAACTGAATGAGGATGTCGACAAACATGCCCCGCAAATCCTCCAAATTGAAATGGATTACCGGGTCGAAAACTCAGAAGCCTCCTCAAAGGGAGAAAAGAAGAAAACTGAGGGATCATGCATTGAATGCCTCTCGGTTAAAAAAGCAGCCAGTGCAACCATCGCCTTCACAAAGGATGACCTCCTACTTGGCGAAACCAGGCATAACCGACCCCTGTACTTCACAGGGTATATCAAGGAAATGCCTATGCACAGAGTTCAGATCGACCCAGGTTCTGCACTCAACCTTATCTCCACATCGGCTCTTGAAGAGTTGGGCATCCCACCCAGCAAGCTGAGCCACACATCTGTATCTATCTTCGGATATGATGGGAGTACTCAAAGGCCTATCGGCAAAATCAGGTTCAAATTGCAGATCGGTGATCTTATCTCTGAGGTCACAGTGTATGCAATAAAGACCCCTTCATGCTACAACATCCTTCTCGGACGCCCTTGGATCCACGAGAATGATGTTGTCCCTTCAACTCTACATCAATGCATCAAGTTTGTTGGCGACGACGGCATGATACATCGAGTCTTTGCGGACAGAAAACCCTTCAAAGGTAAAGAAGTCCACTTCGCAGACTCACAGATGTATGAAGGTGAAAAAGAAGAAGAGGAGAAGCACACAGCATCCTTTGCCGAAAATCTCCAGAAAGATAAAGGCAAGGCTCCTCAACAATCACCGGAAGAAAACAAACCATCCGGTAAATCTGAAGAGAGCATTCAAACTCCCTTCATCATCTCCCTCAAATCTTCAAAACCTTTGGTCATCACAACTAAAGTGAAGAAGGCAAAACAAAAGCCTGGGGGCAAATTTGTTGTCTCTTTCGTGTCTATCATGCAAGACACGGACTCGGATTCAGAGCCAGAAGACGACACATCGTCAAGCCAAGCTGACACTCAGCAAGTTCAGCCTGCTCTCACTCCAATGGAGACAACTTCTGACATAGAAGATCCTACGTCAGCTTCCTTCGTTGTTCCAGCAACTTCAACAAAGGAAAAACCGATCTTCTTCCATAAATCCTTCTTCATCAAACTCCATGCTTGAACCTTTCCAAAACAAAGGTATGCCTCAACTATCCTTATACAGTTCTGTGGCACAAGCTATTATGAAGAAAATGGTCTCTAGTCACAAAAGAGACTGGAGCGACAAACTGGCTGAAGCTTTGTGGGCCTATCGAACCACCGTTCGAGGACCAACCCATAGCACACCATTCGCCTTGGTCTATGGATGCGAAGCTGTCGTGCCCTTGGAAGTACAAATTCCTTCTTTGAGGGTATCCTTGCAAAATGACATGACTCAAGAAAGCAATGTCAAATTGCGGCTCCATGAGCTGGACAATCTCGACGAGAGACGGCTTGAAGCTCAACAAAGCATTGAACTTTACCAGGCACGCATGGCAGGATCTTTCGATAAAAAGGTCAGGCAACGCGCCTACAAAAAGAATGACTTGGTTCTTGCGGTAAAAAGACCAATGGTCTTCGCTCACAAGTCCAAAGGCAAATTTGAGCCAAAATGGGAGGGACCCTACGTCATCGACAAGGTTTTCTCCAACGGCGCATACGCACTCCTAAACATGGAAGGTGACAGATGTATGCTGCCCATCAATGGCAAGTTCTTAAAGCGGTACTACCCTTGAAGACTTACCCAACTGGGTAAGAGCAATGCCTGTACGGCCAAAACCGGTTTCCAGGTACACGCTCGCTAAACCCACCCTTTTTTAGAATTTTCATATCAAATGTTGAAATTTCTAGAAATTTAAAACAATGCTTACTTTCATCGTTTCATTGTTCAAAAAAAAAAAAAATCCAAGTTTAGGAACCTTTCCCTAACTTGACCAAAATTTTCAACCCTTGAACCCAAAATTCATGGTTTGAAAACAAAATCCGGATTCAGGGATTTCCACCCTAGTCCACCCTGCCTTTTACCGCCAAAATGGTTTTAGGTCAAAACTTATGACCCTCGTGTCTTTAAACAAAAAAAAAAATGGTTTTTCAAAAAAAAAACCGCGAGGAAGCGACGCTTAGTCGATACTCGCACATATCGGAAGCATATGAACCACGTTCGACACTTCCAAAATCGCAGGGAAGCGACATTTCGTCGATACTTGCAAAATCCAAAACCGTGGAAACGCAACATTTCAGTTGATATCCACAACCCAAATTTCAAAGGTTCGAAAAAACCTAAAAAACTATGGAGACGCAACATTTCAGTTGATATCCATAACCCAAAGGTTCGAGAAAACCACAAATTTCAAAAATCGTGGGGAAACGACATCAGGTCAGTACCCGCAAAACCAAAATTTTTGAAAGGCAAGGATGCGACATTCCATCGATACTTGCACCCAAATCTGCGAGGATGCGACATTCCATCGATACTCGCAACCGAATGAGCAAGGATGCGACATTCCTTCGATACTTGCAAAAACATTCAGCAGGGAGGCGACTTTTAGTCGATACTTGCATTTTTTGAAAACCAAACCGGCTATAGATGCCACCAAAACAGGCTATCAATGCCACAAACCGGCTATAAATGCCACCAAAACAAACAGGCTATAAATGCCACAAACCGGCTATCAATGCCACAAACCGGCTATCAATGCCACAAACCAAAAACTTGGCTTTCAAAAAAAAAAAACCGGCTATCAATGCCACCAAAACTGGCTATAGATGCCACAAAAAAAAAAAACTCGGCTATCAATGCCACAAAAAGCTGGCTCTCATGCCAAAAATCGGCTTCCATGCCACAAGCAAAAACCTGGCTTCCATGCCAAAACAATCATTTGACAAAAGATTTTCACAAAATGACAAGCTTTTGATCAAATCCCATTTAGCAATTACTTTTATCACAAAAAGATTCAAGTGAGCGTAGGGATAACAAAAAAAAAAGAACATCCCATTTAGCAATTACTTTTATCACAAAAAGATTCAAGTGAGCGTAGGGATAACAAAAAAAAAGAGCATCCCATTTAGCAATTACTTTTATCACAAAAAGATTCAAGTGAGCGTAGGGATAACAAAAAAAAGAGTACCAAAAAATACATGTGGTACCAAAAAAAAAAAGAGAGAAAGTGTTCACAAGCACTAAAAAAAAAAAAAAGTACCAAAAAATACAAGTGGTACCAAAAAAGAGAGAAGGATGGTTTCTGTAAAAAAAAAAAATACAGGAGCTCAATCAAAAATGGTCTCCAGCCAAGAGTTCAGCTTCTTAAGCAAGCTTTTGGCCTCATCCGTCAAGGATTCCAAGGCACGCTTCTTCAGGAACCTGCCATGAGATGCTGGGGTGGGCTGTAACCCTTCTTTCGCACTAGGAAGCTTCTTCCGAGCAGTTTGCCATCGTTTGTCTTCTTCAGATTTCCTTTTAAGAACTCGATCGGCATCCGCAACCTGGTGAATCAGAGCACTCTCCCTGTCGCGAGCCTCTATTATGGCAGTCCACTTGGCAGCGACTTGTGCCTGCAAATGCTCAAGACGTTTCCTGGCCTCATCGACCTCCCTATCAAGGATGTTAAGGTCATGTGTCAGCCTGATGATGGCTAGCTCTTCTAAGTTCTTCTTTCGGACTGCCAGCTTCTTGCTTTCTGTAGCCTCATCCAGGTCAGACTTAGCCTTATCAGCAGGGTCCAGGAACATCTCCTTGAAGAACTGGTCATCAGGAAAACCCATGGTCTCAAACCACTTGTCACCCAGCTCAATGATCTTATCAATGATCGCCCTGGCATCTGTGACATCCAGACCAGCCTCTTCGGCATCACCGAGAATCTCGCGCACATGCTGGATCATGCTAAATCCGGCTTCCAAGTGCCCAGAAAAGAGAGTCTCAATCCAGGAGCTCAGAACTCGCATCACCACCTTCTTCGCAAAAAGAAGAGATGGCCCAGCTGAGGATTCGCCCAACTCCATTGGTCGGCTACTCATATCATCATCTGTTGGAAGAGTAGCAAAAGAACTCTTTCCAGGTGAAGTTGCTCCTGCTCGGGAAGGAATCTCAGCGCGAGGAATCTCCTCAATATTGTCAGAACTGGTCCCAGGAATCTCTACCTCTGGATCAACCTCTGGCATCCCTTGCTCTGGAAGCGACGGACCTTCCTCTGTCACTTCAAAACCTGCAAAGGAAACACAAAAAGGTATGAATATGACCCTGTTTGAAAATCATTATCAGAGTTATAACTACAAAATACCTTCTTCGACGACTGGCGGAACACTTTCTTCCTCCATGAACTCATCGAAAGCATCATCAACATTTGCGTCCATCGATGGTTCAAAGTCATCAGAACCCTGTGGCAAGTCAGCTGACAAAAAAAATGTTAGCAAACCGAGTCACAAACAAAAAAAAAGGAGGAGCAAAAGAAGTCGTACCAATAGGAGATTCTGGATTCACTCCAGAGTCCCTCGGTTCTTCTTCAGGTGCCTCAACAGGATCCATCACCACGTCATCGGTTGGGACCTCAGGCATCACCAAGTCTTCCTCTGCTAAAAAAAAAAAAAAAAAGAAAAGCAGAAACAAGAAGCAAATCATAACATGGAAAAAATCCCATGAAAAGAAATGGAAAGAGAAAAAGGAAGAATCATACCTTCACCGACGGTCTCTTCTTCTCGGCTTCTCTTCTCCGGAGGCTCGTCAGCATCCACTGGCACATCCTCATTGATAGTAAGAGGAACTTCCAAGTTAGGAGAGTCCTCATGCTGCCCCTTGCTACTATGATGACTCCTCCTCCTCTTACTCCTGCGGGCTCGCTTCTTAGAGGAACCTGCCCCGCTGTCAGAGTCAGGTTTGCCACTCGACTCATCACTGGATAGTCTACTCTTGCCAGTAGACTCCACGGAAGCTTGCCTCTGTGCCGCTTGCATCCAAGCGCCAAGTTCGGCTTCCTCCTGTTCTAGCTGCTCCAACGCCTCGTCAGGTATTTCTCGAACAGCTTCAGAACCGATGACGCCCTGGTCACCGAGAAAGCCTATCTTGTGCTTCTCTCCAGAAAGGAAGGCCCAAACTTCCTCTCGCCGGATGCCATCCGACTTTCCAAGGCCCTTTCCAGATGCCAGCTTCACATCAAGCTCCTTCTTGGAAAGCCCCCGATATGCCGAAAAGCTCTCCGCGAACCACTTCGCAAAGCCGGCAGTACGGGAAGTCAGCAACACAGGATAAGAAATCATGGCTGTAGTGTCTTCAGCACTATAGAAAGCCCATGCATTTCTCCCGTCTTGTAAGCCTCCAAAGCGCTTCACCATGCTTGAAGGCGCTCCAACAACGCCTTGAGAAAAGCCAAGCTGCAAAGCAAAGCGAGAGGGTACATACGGCTGGATGTCGACGAAAAGATGTCTGCGGTACACCATCGTGCCGACACGTATGCTGAAAAGCCACTCTCTCTCTGCATTTGTCAAGGAATAATGCCTTCCCGACCCCGCCCTGGTAGAGTCTCGGGAGGCACCGAAATCAAAAGCCTTCTTCCGCAACTCCGGAGAAAGCTTTACTGAAGATTGCCCCATCTCGACGTCCCTGAACCGTCGGATCCTCATGCGGGCAAACAAAAGTGATTCGGACACGGCTTTGCCCTTAGCCAGTCGAATCATCAGAGGATCATCATCCTGTGCAGCACCCAGCCGATGGAAGCCAGGACAGTGGTATACATACCACGAATAAAAGATATGGGCTGAAAATACCCTATTCATGGGAAGCCCAAGCCGAACCAAAAAAGCAGCAGCCTGCAGTTCGGTACACAGGTAGGAGTAAAGAGCTGGCACCAAAGCAAGCTGCTCTCCGAACGCCATCTGACAAGCCGGAAAAATACAATGCGGCCTGATGTGCGTTCCATCTCCTCCAGCAAAAATAGCCTCACCAAGCCAATAAGTGAGGTAAATAGCGAGATCTCTCCGCAGTGCAATGTCAGGACATATGGCGTTTGTACTTGCACAGAAATCTCTCAACTCTTCTTGCATGGCCAAGATCTTCTTTGAAGCTCCGTCTTCTTGAGTCATGCCATCAGAAGACTCCCTGCTATCAAAAAAGTTGGGGAATGAAGAGCAAAAACTCTTCCAACTGCTGGATCTAACTTTCGAACCCACCTTCTCTTTGCTTTTATAGGAGGAGAGCAAACCAAAGAAGGAAAGAAGAAAGAGGTAAGTGTTACTAATTAGTAACCTTACCAAAAGAAAGAGATTAGAAAGATTCTTTCCCAAAAGAAAGATATCTTGAGAGATTTTCTCCCAAAAATCAATCTATGATGGATTCTTTCCCAAAAGAAAGATATCTTGAGATATCCTATCCCAAAATAAAGGGATCTTGAGAGATTTTCTCCTAAAATCAATCTATGACGGATTCTTTCCCAAAAGAAAGATATCTTGAGATATTCTATCCCAAAATAAAGGGATCACGAGAGATTCTCTCCAAGTAAAGATATTCTTGGATATTCTCTATCCAAATGAGATATTTTTGGATATTCTTTACAAAAATGACACCATATGAGATCTAAGCTATTTCAAAAGCTTAAGGTCCCATGGGTTAGCCCATATGAGCCAGGTTTGACCACCTAGGCACAAAAAAAAAAAGAAATAAATTTTGGGCTTTTAGTCAAAGAGAAATCCCTCTTACCAAGAGCATACAAAAAATGGTTCCATGCCTCTTTTGAGTTGATTGGACCATACAAAAGAAAATTCCAAGCCCCATGAGCTTCCAAAAAATCAAACCATCCAGCCTCATCTACCAAATTGAGCCAAAATCTTGAAATTGACATTCCACAAAAATCCAAACCAAATCCTGGTCCCCTAACTTGCCACATACAGCCTGTTAGGTCACAAGACCAAAACCAAAAACCAAAAACTGATCCCCTAACTTGCCACATACAGCCTGTTAGGTCACAAGATCAAAACCAAAATTGATCCCCCAACATTCCACATACAGCTTGTTGGGTCACACGATCAAAACCAAACCCGACCCCCTAACCTGCCACATACAGCCTGTTAGGTCACAAGGTCAAAACCCAAATCCACATCCCTGATGTCATCTTCAAAACTTTGCCTCGAGATGGTACGTGATCCCTTTCACTACCATAAAATTCCCCTGGAAGCTCAAAAGGCTACAAATACCAAAAAGAAAGACTGCTCAAAGACTCTTGGTCAAGTCACAGGCTCTCCTTCAAAAATCTCTTCGAGGCACATCGACTACAAAAGTTAAGCAACTCGCCGCTGTACCTCGAGGGGGCATTTGTTGACACCAAAAATGTCACTTTGCCTTTTCAAGATCCAAAGAGCTACATGAAGTCGCAACCTGCCATAAATAGGCAATGCTGCTTCCAAAAATCAAATCTTGTCAGAATCAAACAAAAACTGCAAGATTCTTCCAGACAGCCACAAGAGGAGTACACAAGAAATTTCAGGCCATTTCAAAATCATTTGGCCTAACTTCGCTTCTCCGACAGCTAAATCAGGCCTCTCGGCGGCAAAGCTCTCCGGGACCATGGTTTCCAAGACAGAGCCTATGGATCATCTTAAAATGACTCCAATAGGTTCCCTGTCAAATTTCAGGTCAATCGGACATCGGTTGACCGCACATCAAACCGCGACATCTTCATCGCGACAAAAGCAAGTCTACTGGTGATAGGACCCCAAACGGCTTCAAAACTCAAACAAAAGCCTATGGTTGGTCTTATTTATTGCTCAGGAGGCTTCACACCAAATTTCAGGTCATTCCGACATCGTTTGACCCAGTTTCAACTTCTGACGGAAAATCGGCAGCTCTGCGCGACAAAGTCTTCGGCTTTCTCAGGAAATTGGAAACTTTGCAAAATAAAATGCAAGGATTCTCATCAGGTTTCCTACAAAGAAATCAGGCCAATAAATGGTCAAAATGTCAAGGAAAAGTACAGAAGAAAAAAGAATCAGAAAAAAGCAAAAACGGACACAAAACGGGACTCGAAAGGGGGAAAACCCCTCCAGGGTCGCAGACCCCTGCGACCCTGGGCCAGGGTCGCCGGCGACCATGGAGCCCGGGATCGCCGGGAAGGCCCCGGAAACCCCGGTTTTCGCCGTTTTTTTCGCGATTCGAGGAACCTAGCCTCTGGTACTTTCCAAAATTCATGCTTTTGAGACACCAAGTCCTCTGACATCCGTCCAAAACACGGGTAAATCATCAAGAGTATCGAAGACAGTATTGATCGCCACCCGGTCAACCAAAAAAAGTGTGCTTTCCACCCGACCGATCGAGAAATCGACAGGACAGATGGCACCGACCCGCTGTTGGCAACAAACACCTGAAATTACATGGTCATCTGATGTCGATCTACATGAAGATCCATCGATGATCATCGACAGAAGAATTCCAAAAGACGTGGCACGGCCCGCGACTCTTCAGCTGCTCGGCGACCACTTAATGCGATTAATTGACTAGCTTTATTGCAGTCATTAATCCATTTCTTTGGACGGCCCAATCAGAAGCAAGCATTCGGGAGTTACAAGTCAAGAGATTCATGACATTTAACTCATGAAACTCCTCCCATCATGGCGATTAAAGGCGATTAAATGCCCTCAATCTCCTCCGGCCAATCAGAAGCCAAGAAAAAGAAGTTACAAAATAAACAATTCAATTTTGTAACTCCTCCCATTATGCGGCTTAATGACATTAAAAGCCCATAAACCCTCCTAAATGGCTACCAAAAGGCCTATAAATAGGAGAGCTCTCCAAGAAGAAAGGGACAGCGGACAGCACAAAAAAGACACAGAAATATCGAAAAAAACACACAACAAACATCAGACAGCAGTCAGAAATCCAGAGAAAAGAAAAAGAGAGAAAACTCTGCGGAAGTTCTACACCGGCCACCGCAACAAGGTGACAAAAGTCCCTTGGGGGGTACCCCCCCCCCCAAGGTCCTTGCCTTCTCCTCCTGCCTCCAATGGCTTAGATGTGGCTTTTCAGCCTATCTACTCGGCTTTTTATTGGACATAGGACCTCCTTCTGGTCTTTGTCCTCTAAAAACCTGAGGTTATAGCCAAGCCAAGCGAATCAATAGCATCCTCTGTTCTCATCTGCATGGATGATGGCGAAGCCCACATATGGCTTGCGACCGTCAATCTGAACGAGTCCCCCACAATCTCCTGAGAAGTTAGATCCTCCTTTTCTTGCTTTTCATTGTAGTTTGTATTTTTCTAAAAGAGACAAAAAAACACAACTCTTGTCTTTCATTATTGATAAGAATTGTAAATCGGCTATAAACGCCAAAATCGGCTATAAACGCCAAAAATCGGCTATAAACGCCAAAATCGGCTATAAACGCCAAAATCGGCTATAAATGCCAAAGAAAATCGCCTTTCACGGCAAACCAAGAAAATGTCTCTTTTCTTAAATATATGTGCAATGGAAAACTTGAAAGAAGTTGATTTCCTTTTACTTGCGAAGGTTGATCCCCGGATCACCACTTGCAATTCCAAGTAAAATAGAAAATCTGGCACACCCACAAAAAAAGAAATGTTGATGCACGCCCCTGCCCCCCGGTTACGAAAGGGTCGGAACCAAACGGACTCCCACGTCCGCCGACCTCGGTAGAACCGAGCAGGAGCGCTGTCCATCACAAACCTATCGAGATGAATCTCTTTGTGGTATCTCTTGAGCTACAATACTCCCATAGTTTCAGCTCTTTATATATTCCTATTGAGATCACAAACTATATATTGTGTCTTAGTACGCCTTATTTTAATGCCCTTGAATTCTAAAGCCTCTCATTATCTCTTAAATTCTTTATTTATCTCATCTCTCTCGATTCATCCGTCGGTATTATATCATCTATGAACAACATATTTCAAGATATCTCCTATTGAATATAACCAATTAACTCATTCATAATAAGGGCCTAAACCCGACCCCTTATGCAAACCTATAATCACCGAAATCTCACATGTCTCTTTATAGGTAATTCTTACACTCATTATCATTCCCTCATATATGTTTTTAATGATTTCAATACGACCTCTTGGAAGACTCTTTTTATTTAAAATCAACAAATCAAATCTCTAGATAACCTATCATAAGATTTCTTAAATCATGAAGATAATATGAAGATTTTCCTTAATTGCCTAAGTGAAAAGATAACATCTATAGTTAATCTCAATAAATCTAAATAACTCAAAATGAATATCTGGTTAGAAATGAGAAAGACTAAGAGAAAAAATGATAGAGGGAGAAGAGAGAGCCTTTCTATTATCTCATTATCTGTGTGTACAAATACAATGGGAGAAGCCTATTGATAGGCAAAATAACCTCATAAGAGAGAAACCCTAATTTTAACCCTAACTCATCTTAAGTGGGCATCCACCCAAGATCCATATCTCATAACACTCCCCCTTGAATTACCATCATTCTTAGACAGTTACCTCATTTAAAACTTGCTGTGGAAAACCCAGTGGGAAAAACAAAGCAAAGGGAAAAAGAGTACAACATTCTTCAAGATCATTGAACTGGTGTTGGACGTGCATAATGCGGCCTCGTTAAAACCTTAACTAGGAAAACCCAGTGGGATAAAACCTAGAGAATGAAAAAGAGCACAACGCATAAATGTCCTGAGTAGCATACTTCAGGATGCTCCCTGATAAACCACTCCCCCTGATGATAGCAACCATTCACATAGTTTGATGATGAACTCTACGCATGCCAATCTTATATACAAATTTTTGGAACATTGATTTTGGCAAAGATTTGGTAAACAAATCAGCCAGGTTGTTACTCGAACAAACTTGCTTGACTTCAATTTCTTTGTCCTTCTGAAGTTCATAAATTAAGAAGAACTTTGGTGCTATTGCTTAGTCTTGTCTCCTTTAATGAAACCTTCTCGAATCTATTTCATGCATGCTTCATTATCTTCATTGAAAATATTCGGGATACTTGCGATAGATGATAATTGACAAGAGCTACGAACATGCTGAATCAAAGATCTTAGCCATACACATTCCCGACTGGCTTCATAAAGAGTCAAAATCTCAGCATGGTTGGAGGAGTAGTAGCTACCAAAGTCTATTTAGCAGAACGCCAAGAAATGACGGCATTACGATTAAGAAACACATAACCTATCTATAATTGACCCTTATGAGGATCAGAGAGATAAGCTGAATCTGTATATCCTACAAAACTGAAATTTCTACGATCATAAGAATAAAATACTCTTAAATCAGTTGCTTAATACCAATCTAGTGCCTTAATTGGATTGAGTACATACTCCTTGGTTCAGGCAAAGAAAATCCCTTAGGGATTTATAGAACGTGGTTCTGTGTCTTAATCATCATCATCATTTCTATTCAGTCTCTCTCTTGAATTATTGTAGAGATCTCTTCATTATCCAGTACCAGTTCTTATTCAAGAGCTTCAAAGTCTCACCAAGGACTTTTATTATTTTAGAGAGAACGGATTTTACCATAACCTCTTCAGGAGCGTTACATGCCTCTTCGGGAGGAACCTCTTCAGGAGCGTTACATGCCTTTTTCGGAGGAACCTCTTCAGGAGCGTTACTTGCCTCTTCGGGAGAAACTCCTTCAGGAGCGTTACGTGCCTTTTCGGAAAGAACCTCTTCAAGAGCGTTACTTGACTCTTCGGGAGGAACTTCTTCATGAGCGTTACTTGCCTCTTCGGGAGTAACCTCTTAAGGAGCGTTACTTGACTCTTCGGGAGTAACCTCTTAAGGAGCGTTACTTGCCTCTTCGGGAGGAACCTCTTCAGGAGTGTTACTTGCTTCAAGAGCGATACTTGTGTCTTCGAGAGGAACTTCTTCAGGAGCGTTACTTGCCTCTTCAGGAGTAACATCTTAAGGAGCATTACTTGCCTCTTCGGGAGGAACCTCTTTAGGAGTGTTACTTGCTTCAAGAGCGATACTTGTATCTTCGAGAGGAACTTCTTCAGGAGGGTTACGTGCCTCTTCGGGAGGACATTATGATGATTGTTCATTTCTCCTTTTCCACGGAGCTGAGTCCTTTAAACATATAAGTCTGCTATGCTTTTGGCGTATTGCATATTCTTTTGCTGCTATATTTTGAGTTTGTCCTACAGAGACATTAATCTTGGCAGATGCATTCATAGTTGGCATATGTGACTTTGCCACCTTTGCTGCTATATTTTGAGTTTGTCCTACAGAGACATTAATCTTGGCAGATGCATTCATAGCTGGCATATGTGACTTTGCCACCTTTGCTGCATCGTTAAATGCATCAGGTAATCTGTTTGCAGTTTCTTGTAAATCACAATTCTCCATACTTCATTTGCACATTATGAATTACGTGGATCTAGATTAGACAGACTAGAAGTATTCCATGCTAGTTCTCACCGTTTTTCAGGAACGGGTTGTTCTACAGGAGCAATACGTTCTTCATAAGCTATCTTGTCTCCCCCTAACGGCGGGAATATTGTCTCATCATATGGGCTCTTCCAAAGCCTTCAATTATTTGCACAGGTCCAGTTATGGTGGATACCTTTCGTGGAATGAACAACAATTCTGTGGAAAATCTCTGATTTTTTAGAATAGTGTGTTATGGCACTATCTACCAAACATAGATTGTCCTCAATTCTATGATTCATACCTTAAATAATAAATCAATATAACTATACAGGCACATGATAAAACTGAAATAATTAAACCATTCACCATAAATTATGACATTAATGAAAAATAAAGATCCGCATCATAAAGGAAAAGTCTAAGAAACATGCATCTCAAATGAACTAAAAAAAATTAAGTTTGTGAAGTTCAAAGAATTATTAGTCTTCTAGACCATGTCAGGGGGTGCTCCCAAGTGAGTGTTAAATGCCTCATTATCCAGAGGTTGGCTGTCAAAGAAGTCTCGAGTTTCCAAGTTTGTAATGTTAATTGGAGGCCTGTCTAGTGTCATTGTATTCTAAATCCAGCCTTCCAGGTCATTTCTCTATGCTAAATGAACAGAGGCCTTGTATGCTTTGTATTGTTCCGCCACTTCCTTCGATATACAGCAAGTGCGTGACTAATGTCCACTTCTTCCACATCTGTGACACGTGTCATCAGGACAGTGAGTAGGTTTAGCTAGTGGATTTTTGTTGTTCTTATGCTAAGGGGCAGACCACTTTTGGTGATTTTTAAATTTTGAAGGGGGGCCTTTAAAACCACCTCGTCTGGAGGAGTTATGTTTACCATTCATCCTTCCTCTGCCTCTGTTTGAGCTAAAATTGGCATTTGCTTCAGGAACTGTCAAAGATTCAGTTGGTCTGGAGTTATGATTTTTCATCAATACTATGCAATTCTACTCGGTGACTAGGAGACAGGAGATAAATTTTGAATATTTGGAGAAACGTCATTGTTGATACTACTGCTGCAGGAACACATTCGAGCATGAACAGTGGATAACATTTTCTCCAACATCCGTTCTTCGGAAACCTTTTTACCACATAGTCTTAATCGGAAAACAATATTGAAGAGGGCAGAGTTGTATTCAGATACTATTTTATAATCCTGTAACCTCGGGTTTAACCATTCATTCTGGGTAGCTAGTAGTATGACCATCTTCTGGTGATCATACTATCCTTCAGGGACTTCCATAGGCCTGTTGGGTCTTCCTCAGTGAGGTATTCATTTTTTAGGTCTTCATGTATGTGATGGCGCATGAAGATGAGGGCTAACATCTTTTCTTCTGAGGACATCTTGTTACCTTCCTTTATGGTATCTCCGAGTTTATTAGATTGCAAGTGGATTTTAGCATCCAATTGTCAAGATAAGTAATTGTACCCATTTATGTTAAGTTCTTTAAAGTCAATTTTAACTAGATTTGACATCATGCAACAACTGTAATAAGAGATATATATATAAAGTTTACTGTATGCAGATAATCAATCAAGTAAAAGGGAAAAAAATGAAAACTTAACATCGGAAATAAATTAAGGAAGGAATTAAACGTGAAAAAAAAGAGTTAGCCAATAAAAAGTTTAGAACATCAGGTTCTCAACTTTGAGAATCGGAACTGCTGGTTCTGTCAAGACTTCAGGATTGATTTAGAACTTCAGGTTCATTAGAACTGTAAGTTTTGTCAAATCTTTAGGTTTGAAGTAGAACTTCTGACTCCGTCAAAACTTTAGGTTTAATTTCATGGCCTTATAATTTTATGTATATGAATCTGCATGTTCATATCAGTATTCCAACTTCTAGGACTTCTGGTCCATAGATCAGTGAACTTCCGGCTCACATTGTGATCCATTCATAGTATTGATAAATAATAATAAAAAAAAAATAAGCAAGAGGATGAATAGTAACCAAAATACTATGAATACTATAAACAAGCATTATAAACGGATCTTATGCATTCTAATAAATTTAAACTATGGTTTAGATACTACTTACCATAATCGCAGTTCATAAAAAAATTTATGACCATTGAAATTCTGATATGTTGCGTTTATTAGGTAATGCTCGTCACCACGAATCTGTAGAATCAAACCGTTCGTCGATCGAAGGTCGGATGAGGAAGTTATGGCCGATCAAAGATTCTGTTGACAAAAGAGATTGAACCCGCGATTGCATCAGCAATACAGCAGCAGTTTAAAAAAAAATCGGCACTCGTCCCAAGGTGGAATTGAAAGGAAAAAAAATTTAATTTCCATAGTGACTTTTCAACTTGTAACGCACGCAAATCGAACAATATATGTTTCTTGTAAGCAAAGACCATAAGAAAAGTTGGAGGCTACAGTATGCAAATCGAAAAAGTATGCAAACAATATGCAAACACAAAGTCTTTGTTTCTTCCACGCACGCAAACAAAAAAAAAAAAAAGATTTTCCTACAGTATGCAAATCGAGGCAAAGTCTGCTATAGTTGCACGGAAACCGATTTTGAGGCTGAAAAAAAAAAAAAAAAACGAGGCTGCTTCTTGGTTTTTTTTTCTTCTTTTTCGTGCTGATAATGTTTTAGAAAAGAGAAAGACTAAGAGAAAGACTGTTAGAAGAAGAAGAAAAGGCACTTTTATTATATCTCATTATCTTTGTGTATAAATAGAAAGGAGAAGCCTGTGAAATTTAAGAATATATCATTTCAAAAGATGGACATTCATTTATTTTAGAGTAAGAATAAGTGGAGCCAATGATAGACTGACATTCACTTCAGGGTATGGATTGATGGAGGTCATGATGGGCATCCTAACTTATAGGATAAGCTTGTGGGAATCAGGACTATATTATTTCCAATTTTCCATCATTCCATGTTAAGGATAGAAGAAAGTCAAAAAGAAAAGACAAGCGGCTAAAACAACTGCAGGTTGGAATCTTGACTTTAATGACCCACCAAGACGGTCACGTGGCAGCAGGCCCGACAGAGAAGGGCGGGATTCCATCGTCTGCGTCATCTAACGGCAGAAACTGAGGCCGGCAACGGCTTTCCGTTACCGTTAACAAAAACCCGCGAATCACAACTGACGTAATCCGGATCTTGAGGCGGGTCACGGACGTGCGGTCGTGTCGGGAAAGCGGATCTTAGCACGACCCGGTCAAGGGCCTCTAAATTTTCAAAGATAACACAGAGAAAAGTCCTTCTGCACATGCCCCGCACAGCCACACAGACATCCGATGCTGACTCAGCTCCATACATGAGGCTCGACTTTAGGGCATAGAGTTTGAACTTATTTACATAAATGCCACCATGTTTTGGTGAAAAGTCTGTTCTTCTAGACTACTGACAGAAATTGCAG
Organism: Litsea cubeba; assembly: GCA_012931725.1. Classification (NCBI taxonomy): domain Eukaryota; kingdom Viridiplantae; phylum Streptophyta; class Magnoliopsida; order Laurales; family Lauraceae; genus Litsea; species Litsea cubeba. The sequence goes on along the minus strand of WHSA01000233.1, from coordinate 41,473 downwards.
TTGCTTGACCTAAATACCTAATCATCCAAGCAGACAAAGGATATGGTAAATTTCTACTGATCCGAATCAGATGATAGTTAATTTATTGTAACAAAAATGTCAAGGATATTTACAAACTTGAGTTGTTTTCCATGGTTGATTTTAACTTCAAGTCATTATAAACACAAAATTTATGGGTCCATTTGAATTCATGGGATTTAATTCTTGGTATAGTGGGTTTTCAAAAAAAAGTATTACCGAGGTGAGGGGTGAAGGATATAATGTGGAGAGGGAGGAGTTTCTGCATATGTTGAGATTGATCCATTCATTATCTACTGTTAGATTGATTCATGATAAATGAACTTATTGAATCATTAAATTTATGCACTAAAAATCAAGGGTTGACATGATTTGATTAAAATGATTTTTGGCTAACTCCTTACTCACATCGGCTTGCTCCAAAGAGGTGGAGATTTTTCTTAATAAGGTATTTTATGATGTTTGATCCAATAAGTTCTTTCTTCTCTAATGGGGCTAGTGGGATCCTAAAATTCTGTCATATATCTTATATTTAAGTCATGTACTAGAAAATGCCTTAGAGATTGGCACTTGGAAAGTACTTGTATAATAGCTATAAAATTATTAACTAGTGATCAAGATCATGGGTTCCACCTAAGCCATTCAAAATCACTAAATCATAATGTTCCCTTGTAAAAAAATCTCACTTCAATTAAAGTTATGCCCGTTATTATTTCCTAAATACATGGAATGACTTAAATGTTTTTTTTTTTCCAAAAAAAGTTAATAATGTGTTTAGTCATGATCAATCTGATGGTAAAAGACTGAAAAATTGGACATGATCAATTGAATATGATTTGAAGGCTACATGGCAAAGTTGGTGAGACCCATTGACCTTACTAGTTATCAGAAGATTAAAAAAGGACATTCAACTAATAAAGCAAAGTTTCTACTTTAACCATTCATTTCATAGCCTATGATTTCGACAATGACAACATCTAATGGACCCAATTTACTTTTATAAATGATTCAACCTCAAAGACCCGGTTTTATTTGATAGGAAAAGTGAGCCCTACAAACTTTGCTCTTGTTCTATTTTAAAGATCATGTAAATTATCACCAAATCATAGAATGTTCTGTTACAAGCGAACTGTATGTCAGTATGTGCAGTCAAGCTCTATGGGATCCACCTTTCTATTCTTCTTACTCATTCCTTGCAAGCATGCATCAATGCACGTTTGACTAAATATGAAAAGCATGTGTTCCTCCCCTTAACCTTTCTTACACGCATGCATCTATGCGGGCTTGACTAAATATGAATAGTAAATGGTCCACTTCTAGGATAAAAACTTCCTTATATTATAAAGATGGTAGATGTTCACGGTCCTGTATTTTTCTTAGGGCACTTCTTGTATTATAAATTATTAATAAATTCACCAATGCACTTGATTTTTTTAATGAATAGATTAATCATTTTACATAAAGAAAGAATAAATCAAACGCATCTAATCTAATAGAAACTAAAACGAGCGCCAACAAGGAGTTTGTGCCAATTACATCCACTACCACCACCATCATCAAAGCTGAAGCTGAGTCTTAACTATGTTGCCGCGGCTACATGAATTCCGTGTTTCTCCAATCTGATTTATCACGTGCCAATTATATCCATCTGGGCCAAAAATGGAAAAAAAACAAGCTAACAGATGAAATTACAGGCCATAAATAAAATTGCTGTTCACCAAGATATACCTTATCAATCCAACTAATCAGCTCAAAGGCACCATTTTCCAGTCCCACACCCTCCATTCAACCATGGAGGTAAAACCCATTTTAGTAATTGTAACAACGACCAGGGGTATTCATGCAAATCAAAATATCAGGCCAAGAACAAAAAACAAAAATGGGAAGAAACGGTCTCCTTTTCATGTAAGCCATGGATTATAGAGATATATATGCTCAACCAATGTTCCTCCCTAAATCTCTCTCCCTTGCTCTCTATTATCATAACAGAAAAATGAAGAATCCTCTCCATCTCTCTCTCTCTCTCTCTCTCTCTCTCGAATCTCGATACCATCCCAGATAGAAAAAGTGTCCCCCCACTCTCTCTCTCTGAATCCATCTAAGATAGATTTCTAACAGAAGAAGAAGAAGGAGAAGAAGGAGAAGAAGACAGACATACACAGATCATCCACTCAAGAAGAAGAAAGCAGAAGTAAAAGAGAAGGAAAAAAAATGCCTGTAACAGAAAACCCAGGAGGGTTTCTTGGCCGCTCAATCCTCAGCATACGTAGAAACCAAGTGGCCTCGATGGAAGGTGGCCATGACCAAGAGCTGGAAGACATTGATCTCTTCACAAAACACATTGCTGATCGCTTCCACGAGCTCTCGTCATTAACTGAAGAGAACAAGGATGACAACAAGAGCCACCTCTCCCTCCCATGGCTCCGAAAGCTCCTCGATGCTTTCCTCTGCTGTGAAGCAGAATTCAAGGCCATGATCATTCTCCGGCGCAACCCTTCACACATGGCCAAGCCCCCGTTTGATCGCCTCATCACCGAGATGCTTGACCGTTCTGTGAAAGCTCTCGACATATGCAACGCCATCTCCCATGGCATTGACTCGGCGCACCACTGGCAGAAGCAGGCTGAGATAGCTGTCTTGGCGCTGGAGCAGAGGCCATTAAGCGAAGGCCAGTTTCGACGTGCAAAGAAGGCATTGACAACACTTGTTGCGACGATGAATCATGATGATAAGGGTGGTAAAACAACTGAGAGATCTTGGTCCTTTGGAATGAGGGGTAGTGTGGCGCCAACTGGGAAGGACCGGACCAGCGGCGCGCATTTGCGGTCACTGTCTTGGAGCGTGTCCAAGACATGGTCTGCCTCCAAGCAGCTGCAGGCAATGGCAGCCAATCTGGCGGCCCCTCGGGGTGCAGACATGAACGGGCTAGCCTTGCCAATTTACACCATGAGCACAGTTCTGATGTTTGTGGCATGGGTTCTTGTCACTGCCATCCCCTGTCAGGACCGTGGAGGGCTGAACATGCATTTCCCTGTGCCGCCGAAGCAGCTGGCATGGGCAGGGCCCATGATCAGCCTGCAGGAGAAGATAGCAGAGGAATGGCGAAAAAGGGAGAAGAAGAGCTTTGTGGGGTTGATGGAGGAGCTGCAGAGGTTGGAGAAATGCGCCAGCGGATTGATAGAATTGGGTGAATCAATCCAATTTCCATTGGAGGAGGAAAAGATGGAGGAGATTCAGGTGCAAGCAAATGATTTAGCAGATACTTGCAGGAGATTGGAAGAAGAATTGGTTCCTTTCCAACGCCAAGTCAGAGAGGTTTTCCATGGAATTGTGCGTAGCCGGACTGAGGTTTTTGACTTCATGGGTCAGGCTCAGGCCAATCGAGTTTCTACGCCGGTTTTGCATTGAGAGGGAGAGATTATTGATGAGATTGGATTCAATTAGGAAGGAGCTATTGAGTCCCAATTGTCATGAAAGGCGACCTTAATCCTGTTTTGAACTGCTTGAATTTGATACCAAGTAAAAAATGACTAGGGTATAAACTTCTTTTTGTTAATGGGGATGATTGCAGTTTTCATTGTAATTCACTTGTTTCTTTTTAGAAAGCATTGAAATCTCTGCCTCAGAGTGGGTAGTTCAACCAAGACCAGGCAAGACTACTTGAATCCTGCTGCTCTGCATCAAAGAGTAATTGTTCCAGATGTGCTTGCTGAGTGAGTCTGATTAGTATTTCCTGTTTTTTTTTCTAATGTAGATAGTAGTAAACATTTATTGAATGTAAGATTTCTTCTGAATCAAGAATCTTTGGTGAATTTTTATTTCAGCAGGAAGGAGAGTGAAGTAATAAAGACTAAATCAAAAAATAATGAATGGTGAAAATGGAATCCTTTTGAGAGAGGAGGGGCGGATGTAGCCAAGTGGATCAAGGCAGTGGATTGTGAATCCACCATGCGCGGGTTCAATTCCCGTCGTTCGCCCAGCATTCGCTATCCCTATAAATTTGGACGGGGTGTAAATATCTTTATTTCACCTTAAAAATCAATATTTATTTATATTGAATATTTCCCCAAGTGGCAGTCAAAAATTTGTGTCCATTTCTCATGATATTATGCATGGACCAGATATATCATGGCCAATTCCTCAAAAAAGATGGTGGGCAACTCTTCCACAACAGATTCTGATAAGTGAGTGTTCGAGTAAGTGTTTACAGAATCTTCTTCTGTCCGAAGATATGATTCATCAAAATAATGAGTCACCCATTCCATCGATATGGACACATTAAAGATAACCAAATGATCGGGAGTTCCTCTATTCAATTCTTTTCCTCCTCCTTGTTGCTGGATATCTCGTTCTTACACATCTTCTCTTTGTTTTCCAAGCCTCTAGTGAGTTACAGATAGAGTTAGAAAAGATGAAATCTTTAATTATTCCATCATACATGATTGAGTTGCAAAAAGATGAAATCTTTGATGATTCTATTATACATGATTGAGTTGCAAAAACTTCTGGATAGGTATCCTACATCTGAATTTATTGGCTTCTCCCTATGTCTCCTATGGTTCTGTCCAAAAGAGAAAAATGATGACAGCAGTTCAAAAAGAAAAGTACCAATTGGATGATGAATCTCATCAACAGTTGCGGCGAATGTCATTTCATCACACCATAGTTGATCAGGAGCTAAATATGGATAAACATATAATTTAATATCTGAGAGTTTATTGATGACATATATGAAACTTTCTTGTTGGCAGCAAGGTGATGCAGGACAGTGGAATCATGTGAATGAAGCGGGGCTGGGGGTGCATAAACCAATCCATCATGCTCATGAATGAACTGCATAAGCCAATATTATTACAGGAAAAATTGAATTATATCTTCAAAACGGAAATTCATGCTCAGCTCAGAATTCTAGGATGCTGGCGTGATCCCCTCTCCTGATGTGCACAAATTTCCACATGCTATGCAGTCTGGAAAACTCTTTTCTCCCTTTTAGCTGATGCTCTGATACACTCAAGTCCTTTGAAAGAAATTAGAAATTAGAAGACCTGATACTCCAATAGGGGCAATGATGAACAATCTCCCCTTACTGAGATATTACACCTCCCAGACATAGTTAAATAGATTTTGACAAGAATAATATCAATTGGGATGCAATCCAAATTTGTCAAATAAAAAATCACCTGTGCCAAAAATCCAATTGAGTGTCATGTGCTTCTTTTTCTTTATCCACTTTCAAGTTTCGACCAATCGGAAAACTGGCAAATTTTAGACTTTTTCCCTTCTAATTGAGATTATACTTAAGATCAAAGTGGCTTTGACAACACCATAGAATTGATTTGACTGCACAATACCTAGTCAATTTTGAATGAGCAGTATCTTTAAAATACATTACATGAGCCCTGAGCAATGCAGTCATATGACCTGAATTCCTCTCCGAGTGAGAAGCTCAATTACCTGTTTCAAGTAACCTCCTAATGGTTATTCAAATTGGTCATGTTACCTTCATCCCATTCTTCCAAGTCGTTAGACCAGAAAGTTACCACACATCAGCCATAGGAAAGAGATTGCTTTCCATATTTGGCGTGTGATTGTTCCCTTGAAAACCATAATAACATATTTTTAGGGACAATGCCGTCACCACTGTTCAATTCATATAGACTGCGTTTTCCGGAGACGGCGTGGTGGTCTGCACATCTCTTCAACAGGGATCAATGTCTCCAATAGCTGCAAGCAGAAATTGCAGTAAATAAACATCTCCATTTAGTGCAAGTGGAAATTACAGTAATCAACAGAAGTGGATTTTGATAGATAATTTAGTACTAATAAGAAATGAAGTGAGAGCCTCAAAAATAAACTTTAGATAAGACACGAAATTCATAAATGGATTTTGGATGTTATATAATGATGCATCTTGATGCCCTCCGAATTCCAAATTATCTGCAAGAACGGATTACTACAAACTAGTATTTGATTCTTTGGAGGGAGGCATGAAATTCAGAAATCACATAAGGTGGAATACCATTTTTCTCAGTGCTGATTGTCAAACTTGATTTAGGGTTGAAAAGTTCTGATTGTCAAACTTGATTTGGAGTTGAAAAGAAAGAGAAAATGCAGTGCCCCACCTATTCAATATTAGGCACATCCAAATGACACTCAATTGAATTGGAAAAATGTTTTCGAAGATTATAGAAACACCAACATAAGACCATAAATATGACTAAGCAGCCCAAATATATATTAGTAGTTCCCCTTCAAATCGTGAATCAACTACAAACATTTTGAAGGTTGCTCAGTTTCGATATATTTTCATGATGGCATGTCATTATCTCTCATGGGGCCAAAAAGAAGGTGCCCAGGGAAGTTAAAGAGCACCAAATCAACATGCAGTATTTCATTGAACAAAAGTATAGCCAACCAAAACTTGTTTCAAGTTACATGAAAACTTGAATAGCTGCCACAAGTAATACGCTTAGGTTACTCCATATCAAGAGATAAACAAAGAATGAAAATCTCAAATTCATATAATTGGTTAAGAATGGATAATTTCTCCAATAAGTGGCTTTGGTAGAAAGAGAAAGCTCTATATGTGAATCAATTGACCAAGAGAAATACTTGATCTATTCAAAAAATATGCCATGAAGCATAAACAAAGAAAGGATAATTTCTCCAATAAGTGACTTTGGTAGAAAGAGAAAGGTATGTGAATCAATTGACCAGGAGAAATACTTGATATATCCGACAAATATGCAATGAAACATAAAAGGCAGCAGGTTGGTAGAGCATTCACCTGCTTTATCCTCTTTTTGGTGTCCTCCACCTACAATAAAAGATCTACTATCAAAACAAATATAAATGGTAAAAATATAATGAGAAAACAAGCTCTGTCAAAACTAAATTTTGATAATTTAGTTTTAATAAGATAATTTTCATCTAATATACAAAAAATCAAATGTGCAAACAAATTTCTACATTGGTTAGTTGTTTTCATAACATATGTTGTTGATGTGCACGAGAAAACTTCTAGTCTTCCGTCATCCATCACAACTTTAGACTGCTGACAAGTTAGCCCTTAGAAAATGGACTTGAATTCTCCATGACAGTAGTGACCTACTAATGTGAACTGTGCATCTAATTCCAAGCTTGAACATGATGGGTGATACTATACTGATTGGAATGCAACTATGAACATCTTGCTAATCCATGCATGCATTTATGGGTACATGCATAAACAAGTACACAGTTCGATTATTTCAGTTGGACTTGGAACAAGTAACTGTGTATCCACAGGATCTTGCTATGGAAGGAAAAATGTGTCACTGCTGATTAGTAAGAGTTGTCTTCTTAAACCTTAAAGCAATGAAGATCAATGGAATATTTTAATGTTTTATGGAGAAGAAGAATATTTCAAGGTTTTATGGAGAAGAGAAAGAAAGGAAATAGAAGAGAAGGAGAGAACGGGAGAAGAAGGGAAAAATAGTTGTATGGCAGTCTAGGTTAGACTCCATTGGCCCATCTTTTTTCATCTTAAGAAAAATACAATATTACATAATGTAGTATTTTGTAAACACATAGAAGCTCTATAAATAAAGATTATAACTTATTTCTCTACACTCCTGCTCAAGCTGGTGAGTAGATATCTATGATCCCAAACTTGGAAAACACATTAACAAGTCGATTCTTGTGACCGCTTTTGTGATGAAGTCAACCAATTTATTGGATTTTTTGGGTTTCAACACTACATCTTTTCTTGCCACTTTTTCTCGAGCAAAATGACAGTCAACTTCATTATATTTTGTCCTCTCATGATAAACTAGATTAGCAACAATATGACGAGCATAATTATTGTCACAATGAAGAAACATAGACTTATTGCACTTGAAGCCAAGTACTTGCATCGGCATTTGTAACCATAAAAGCTCACATGTTCCTCGAGCCATTGCACGGTATTCTACTTCAAAATTTGAGAGCGTGAAAACTGGTCGTTTTTTACTCTTCCATGACACCAAATTTCCACCAACAAATGCACAATATCTAGTGCTCGATCTTCAATCTGTCTTAGACCCTACCCAATCCGCATCAATGAGGATCTCAATGATCTCAATATCTATATTTCCATGTTTCGAATACATTATGCCTTGTCCCGGAGCCTTTTTGAGGTACTTTAATATTCGATAAACTGCATGAAGATACTTTATGCGACGTGCATGCATGAACTGGCTCACCACATTCACGGCAAACCCAATAGCTAGCCGTGTAATGGTAAGATATATTAACTTGCCAGCCAGTCGTCTCTGGTATAAGCTTGGATCATCTACTAATTTTCCACTATCTGAACAGTGCCCATGATTTTGCTCAATAGGTGTCTCAACTAGTTTAGCACCCACCATTCCCATTTCTTCCAAGAGATCTAGAGTGTATTTCCTTTGACATACAAAGATCCCATTCTTTGACCTTGCAACCTCTATGCCAAGAAAGTATTTGAGTTCACCAAGATCTTTGATTTTCAAACTAATTGCTAAAAAACTCGAGTCCGTATATTTCCTCCTCACTGTTACCTGCTATTAATAACCAGAAACACCAAAAGCTCGAGCTGTTAGTGAACAACATAATAATTTATATCCCCCCCCCCCCCCCCCCCCCCCCCACACACACACACACACACACACACATTGAATAAGAAGCCGTTGGAATTCAAAACCCAACAGATAGACGGAACAGAGAGACCAAATAGACAGATAGAGGTGACATGCCTCCCAATGGTTTCAAACTCGTGACCTTTGGCTTTGATACCATGTCATTCTCACGAGATAAATAGAGAACACGAGAAGAATGATGGAAATTGTTTCCATCATTAATGGGTTTGATAGGGCTTCATATACTTGTGTGGGCCATCCACCTATCAGCTTTAAGATTTTGGGTTGGTACATGGAATCAAAGCGAGTTCTTGTCATTCTTATGTAGCCCACGTGATAGGTCCGTCCATGAAATTTGTTGGGCCTGCACGTGATGGGGAGTGTTGGGAAAGTCCCACATCCCACATACCCCAATTGATGGGTTTGATAGGGCTTCATATACCTTTTTGGGTCTTCTACCTATCAACTTAAGCTTTTAGGTTGGTACATGGCATCTTACACCTGTTAATACAATATCATCAACATACACAATAAGAATTGTGACGTTCTCTTGATGAACAATGTGTGATCTGATTGACACCTCTTATATCCATGCCTTACCATAGCTTCGGTAAACCTGTCAAACCAAGCCCTTGGAGATTGCTTTAGTCCATAAAGTGCCTTTTTGAGCCTACATACTTTATCTCCTTGACTCTTAGACATAAAACCAGGAGGAAGCTTCACAAATACTTCTTCTTGAAAACCACCATGCAAGAATGCATTTTTAACATCTAATTGGTAAGAGGCCATTAGAAATTTGTTGCAATAGATAAGACAACCCTCACAGAACTCAACTTAGCAACAGGTGAGAAGGTCTCAAAGCATGCTACTTTATAAGACTATGTAAAACCTTTTGCCACAAGTCTTGCCTCGTACCTTTGAATGGTGCCATATGGATTATATTTAATGGTATATACCCATTTACATCCCATTGTTTGCTTTCCCGCCAGAAGATCTACTATCTCCCACGTACCATTCTTATCTAGAGCATTCATTTCTCCAAGCATAGTTGCCTACCACTTTTGGCTATTTAATGTATCACTAGCAGATCTAGGTGTACATTCTGAGGACAACCGTAACACAAAGGCTCGATATGCAGGAGAAAGGAAATGGTAGGACACAAAATTTTGTATTGGGTACCTCGTGGATGGATATCTGGTAGGACAAGTCCGTTGTCCTTTTTTCCATGCAATAGGAAGATCTTGTTAACGCACAGCAGGCCCGGCCCAAGGCCCAGCAGGCCCAACAGGTCCAAGGCCCAGCACGGGGGTCCAGTCTCCAACTTCTAGATTAAGTAGTTGGATTTAGTCAATATACTATTCAGCTGTAATTACTCTATTAATATATTTGGTTTCCTAACTTAGAATAGAAATTGATTGTAATTAGATAGATTGATTGTAATTAGTTATCTTTCTGTTTTTGGAGCCTTAATTAAGGCATTGTAAATTCTATATATTGTGATACAATGTACAAAGGAGGACAAGGAAAAACAATACAATTCACTTCATTGTTCTGTCGTCAGTTTGCCAAAGTTGTCATGGTATCAGAGCATGGTCTGTATTCTTGGTCTTAGATTTCTTCCAGAAGTTTTGAGGGAATAGGGATAGAAAGAATAAGTCTCTCTCTTGCAAATAAATAGATCCAGGATCTATTTCAAGACGTGCCAGCGACTCCAGCAATCAACATCAGTGAAATCCACGTGGTGGCCCACCCTTGATCACTCTGATCAAGTTCCAAAAACTCCATAGCCTTGGTCGACTGATGTTTCTAGGATTATTGGGGATTTTTTCAGGATTTTACAGCACCTCCAGGTTGGATTTTTTCTCATTCTAGAGATCTTCCAGTTTTTTAATATAGTTTCATCTAGCCCGTACAAAATCTTGGATTCTCAGCAGAAGTGGATCATTCTTCTTTCATTAGAAGCAAGATTATTGTGCTCTCATAGATCTGTGATCTGATCTTGGCCCATCATCATCAGTGGGGCCCACGTGCAGCATTAAGAGCCCAAATTCAGTTAGTCTGGGCTGTTTTTTTACAGATTCTTGCTGTTTTTTTGTGTTCTCTCTCTCTGCTGGTTGGATTTTGGTTTCTGAACACAGGGAAGATATTCTACATAGTTCTCTTGTCTGTGGGTAGTTTCTTTTCTATTCAGTACCAATTTCAGTTGCATTGGAAAAATCTGAGGTCACATTGATTAAATTTACGGGAAAGAATTACCCTGCCTGGTCCTTCCAATTCCAAACCTACCTAGAAGCTAAGGAATTGTGGGGATTTGTTTCTGGCACGGATCCTAAACCCACTGAGGATGAAAAGAAGATCTCCTCCTGGCATACTAAAGATGCCAAAATCAAATCCTGGATTCTGGGATCCGTGGAGCCTCATCTCATTATGAATCTCAAGCCTTACTCCACTTCTAAAGCAATGTGGGAGTATTTGAAGAAGATTTACCATCAAGAGAACTCGGCACGACAATTTCATCTTGAATGTGCAATTGCCGAATATACACAAGGGATCTTGTCTATACAAGACTACTATTCGGGATTTCGTACCCTGTGGTCAGAATACGATAGTATTAAATATGCAAATGTGCCTGACAATGTGTTGACAGTCATCCAAGATCTGCAAGCCTCTAGTCAGCGAGATCAATTTTTGATGAAACTGCGGAATGAATATGAAAGTGTCCGATCTGCCCTAATGAATTGGTCACCCTTACCTTCCATGGATGTCTGCTTGAATGAACTTCTACGCGAAGAACAGCGCATTGCGACCTCAGCTCATATAGCCCAACAAAAGACGGAAACCTATTCAGTTGCATTCTCGGCAAATAAGTCTTCTCAACCTCCGCCTCGAGACTTGAGCAAAACACAGTGTTTCAGCTGTCAGAAATTTGGACATCTTGCATCTCAATGCAACCAGAAGGTCTGTCGTTACTGTAAGAAATCGGGACATATCATCTCTGAATGTCGCCGCCGCCCACAGCGTCCATCACCGCAGTCTCAGACTCCGCATGCATATGTTGCTTCTTCGGCTATACCTGCTGCTTCATCTACGTCCTCACAGCCTGGTCCTTCATCCTCTCTCACTCCGGATATGGTTCAACAGATGATTGTTAATGCCCTATCTGCTTTTGGTCTCTCAGGTACATCCTCTCCATCTTCTTGGTTTCTTGATTCTGGGGCATCTAATCATATGATGTCTTCCCGTGCTACACTCTCCAATGTGCAAAGTTATAAAGGTCCTTTTCAAATCCAAACTGCTAATGGGGACCATGTTCCCATTACTGCTGTCGGTGACATCTCTGGTCCTCTTCCTTTGCAAAATGTTTATTTATGTCCAAATTTAACTTCCAACCTTTTGTCAGTGGGGCAACTTGTTGAAAATAATTGTAATATCACTTTTTCTTCTTCTAGTTGTGTTGTGCAGGACCAGATGTCCGGGAAGGAGATCGCGAGGGGACCTAAGTGTGGGCGCTTGTTTCCGCTGGACTTTTCAAAATATTTTAGGAATAAATTGACCAATGATGTGTTTTGTTTTTCCATTAGAGATAACTGTCAATTGTGGCATAAAAGACTTGGCCACCCTAATTCGAAAACTTTGTCCAAGATGTTCAATTCTGGTTTAATCAATAAAACTGCTGGTTTATCTTCTTGCGTGTATTTTGATTGTGCTACTTGCAAATTGGGAAAAAGCAAAACCCTTCCTTTTCCTATTTCCACTTCCCATAGCACTCAGTTTTTTGATTTGGTTCACAGCGATGTATGGGGCATTGCTCCAACTCTCTCTCATGCTCACTATAAATACTTTGTGACTTTTATTGATGATTTCAGTCGGTTCACATGGGTTTACTTCCTGCATTCCAAATCTGATGTTTTTCATGTTTTTAAGATTTTTTTAGCTTATGTTGAAAACCAATTCTCTACTTGCATTAAAATCTTGCGCTCTGACTCAGGGGGGGAATATCTGTCCTCTGATTTTCAACAATATTTGCAAACAAAACGAATTATCTCTCAAAGAACGTGTCCTTATACTCCACAACAGAATGGAATCGCTGAAAGGAAAAATCGACATCTCCTTGATGTCACTCGATCCCTTCTACTTGAATCATCTGTTCCTTCCCGTTTTTGGGCTGAGGCTTTGGCTACTGCAGTTCACCTCATTAACCGCATGCCTTTATCTTCTATTGACAATCACAGCCCATATTATCGTCTCTACAAGATCTCTCCATCTTATGATGATCTTCATGTTTTTGGTTCTGTTTGTTTTGTGCATTTGCCACCATCTGAACGGACCAAACTTACTGCTCAATCTGCTCGGTGTGTTTTTTTAGGATATGCACCTTTCCAAAAAGGGTTTCTTTGCTATGATCCACACATTCGTCGCATTCGTACATCTCGGAATGTCGTGTTTTTCGAAAACGAGTATTTCTTTCAAAAACATCTTGATGCTCCTGACAACTCTTTGGTTTCCTTACCTGGTTTTTTCTGATGACACATCTATTGTTCGGTTTAATCCTAATTTTGTGTATCGCAGGCGGACTACAGATGTGCCTCCAGAGGGTTCCCCTCCCGATCTTCCTCTCACATTCGGTCCACCTGAGGTTCCTGGTCCCTCTGCAATTCCTCCATTGCGTCGTTCCACTCGCATTTCGGTACCCCCTGATCGCTATGGGTTCTCCCATCCTTCCTTAATGGCAACTTTGTCCTCCTCTCCTATTCCTCAATCCTATTCTCAGGCTGTGCAGGACAAATGTTGGAACCAGGCTATGCAAGATGAACTTGATGCGTTGGAGAAAAATCATACATGGGATGTTGTGTCAGCTCCTATAGGTGTCAAACCTATTGGCTGTAAATGGGTTTTTTCTCTCAAGCTAAAATCTGATGGTACCTTGGATCGCTATAAGGCGCGCCTAGTCGCTCTTGGAATAGGCAGGAATATGGCGTGGATTATGACGAAACCTTTGCTCCAGTTGCAAAAATGACCACTGTCCGCACAATTCTTGCTGTTGCTGCATCCCAGTCTTGGCCCCTCTATCAAATGGATGTCAAGAATGCGTTTCTCCATGGTGACCTAAAAGAAGATGTTTATATGCGTCTGCCTCAGGGATGCTCATCCAGACCGGGTATGGTTGCAAACTTCGTCGCTCTCTCTATGGGCTGAAACAAGCTCCTCGTGCCTGGTTTGAGAAATTTCAAGCTGCTCTTCTGCGTTTAGATTTTCATCCCAGCCCCTATGATCCTTCTATGTTTCTTCATCATGCTCCATCCGGGATCACCATACTGCTTGTCTATGTTGATGACATAGTTATTACTGGTCCTAATGCTCAAATGATTCAGGAGCTGCAAGCTTCTCTTAGTGCGACATTTCACATGAAAGATCTCGGACCCTTGCACTATTTCCTTGGTCTTGAAGTACATCAAACATCTACAGGACTCTTTCTCAATCAGCACAAATACACTGTTGATCTCATTGACTTGGCTGGCCTTACTGCTTCTGCTCCAGTAGATACACCGGTCGAACTGAATGTCAAACTCAGTCGCGACGAGGGCGATCTTCTTTCCGATCCTACTACTTATCGCCAGTTGGTCGGAAGTTTGATTTATCTCACGATTACTCGCCCTGATATCTCTTATGCGGTGAATCTAATGAGCCAGTTCATGACTGCTCCTCGTCATCTTCATATGGCTGCTGTTCGACGCATCATTCGATACCTTATTCGTAACCCGACTCGTGGGTTGTTTTTTCCATCCAACAACCCTCTCTGTCTCAAAGCTTATTCAGATGCTGATTGGGCTGGTTGTCCTGATACTCGCCGATCAACAACAGGATGGTGCATGTTTTTGGGTGATTGTCTTATTTCCTGGAAATGCAAGAAACAGGGCACAGTCTCTAAATCCTCTACTGAAGCTGAATACCGAGCCATGTCTGCTGCCTGCTCTGAAATTCTTTGGCTCCGTGGTCTACTCTCTGACATTGGTTTTCCGGCAGATGGTGCTACTCCCCTCTATGCAGATAATACCAGTGCAATACGGATTACTGAGAATCCGATTTTTCATGAACGCACTAAACACATCGAGGTTGATTGTCACTTCATCCGTGATGAATTTAAACGCGGTGTCATCAGCCTTCCGCATGTCTCCACTGAACTTCAACTGGCTGACATTTTCACTAAAAGTCTTCCCCGACCTCGCCATCAATTCTTGGTTGGCAAATTGATGCTCGTTGATTCTCCCGCATCAATTTGAGGGGGGGTGTTAACGCACAGCAGGCCCGGCCCAAGGCCCGGCAGGCCCAACAGGTCCAAGGCCCAGCACGGGGGTCCATTCTCCAACTTCTAGATTAAGTAGTTGGATTTAGTCAATATACCATTCAGCTGTAATTACTCTATTAATATATTTGGTTTCCTAACTTATAATAGAAATTGATTGTAATTAGATAGATTGATTGTAATTAGTTATCTTTCTGTTTTTGGAGCCTTAATTAAGGCATTGTAAATTCTATATATTGTGATACAATGTACAAAGGAGGACAAGGAAAAATAATACAATTCACTTCATTGTTCTGTCGTCAGTTTGCCAAAGTTGTCAGATCTAAGTCAGAGGGATCAGAAATTTGATGATTACCTTATGTTGTCTTTGGATTGGGTATTTCAGATGGTGATGTACCGAGAGCGGGCGATGGCTCAAATTTGTTTTTTCTCCTGGAGTAGACCTGCAAAGGCTTTACTGATATTTTTACAATTGTACGCTAACTCTCATTAGGAAGTGGATTAGGACTGGAAGTTGTATATGAGGCAAAACATCTTGAACACAAGTGTGGGTGACTCCCCATGTTTATTAGGCTCCAATATTTCCTTTCCTTTTGGTAAGTAAAAAGACACACACACACACACACACAAACACACACCCTTTCTTTTCCTGGAACATAGCACATAGCAATTGTAACCTTTTTTAGTGCTAAAATAACCCACAAAAATAGCTTTGAGTGCTCAAAGATCTAATTTGTCCCGTTGGTGGTTAGGAATGTGAATGCAACATACACATCCAAATACCTTCAAAGGTAAACAATGGACCAACTGGATGAAGAACTTGCAACAGACACATTCCCCCTAAAATGCATGAAGGCATATGATTGATCAAGAACAAGCCGTAAGGACCCCCTCAGACTAATATGTT
The DNA here is from genome assembly GCA_012931725.1 of Litsea cubeba. Taxonomy (NCBI): domain Eukaryota; kingdom Viridiplantae; phylum Streptophyta; class Magnoliopsida; order Laurales; family Lauraceae; genus Litsea; species Litsea cubeba. The sequence goes on along the minus strand of WHSA01000233.1, from coordinate 25,611 downwards.
TTTGGTACATTCATTTCCAAGAGTAATGCCCGAGTAACTGTTGGGAAGTCCCACATCCCATATCGCCCAATTCTTGAGTAGGACAGGGCTTCATATACCTGTTTGGGCCTTCCATCTATCAGCTTAAGCTTTAGGTTGGTATATGGTTTCTTACATGGTATCAGAGCGGGTTTCGATCCCATTGTTCTTGTGTAGCCCACCGTGGCCGTCATTCTTGTGTAGCCCACATGACAGGCCCGTCCATGAAATTTGTTGGACCTGCACGTGAGGGGGAGTGTTGGGAAGTCCCACATCCCATATCGCCCAAGTCCTGAGTTAGACAGGGCTTCATATACCTATTTGGGCCTTCCACCTATCAGCTTAAGCTTTTAGGTTGGTATATGGTTTCTTACAGTAACTTCTAGGAAGTGCCTATTCTTGCATTTAGCAACCCCATTTTGTTCAGGTGTATATGGGGAGGAGGTTTGTGGCTCGATTCCATTTTGACCTAGACATGACCGTAACTTATGTGACATATATTCTCTCCATTGTCAGATTGAAGAGTTTGAATTTTGGTATTAAACTTTATATCTATCATTTTATGAAAGGTTTCAAGCACATCACAAGCTTCATCATGAGATTTCAACAAATACACCCAAGTGCACCTAGCAAATACACCCAAGTGCACCTAGTAGCATCATCAATAAAGGAAATAAAATATCGATAACCACCGATAGAAACAAGAGGTACGCACCACACATCACTATGAATAAAAACAAAATGGAGCACTGCTTTTATTATTCTTACTGATTGAATGAGAGTTTCTACAAGCTTTTGGCAAAGCAACAAGTGTCGCAATTTATTTCTACTACAATCATTATTCAGACTCAAATGAGTAAGGGCAGACTTGAGACTTCTAACTGGTGCATGAACAAGACGACGACGCCACTTTAACATGGCCTCTGCAGTGCTAACAGGCTGTAACGCTACTGAATTTCTTTGTGGTGCTTCAAGGAAATACAAGACACCATGCTCACAGCCATCGCCAAACGTCTTCTCTGTCTCCAGATCCTTAAAAACACAATGCAACGGATAAAATGTAACACTACAATTATGTGATTTCACAATGGAACTAACTGAAAGTAAGTTATGTGAAAATTGGGGAACATGCAAAACTAATTTGAGGGATAATGCATGATTCGTATCAACTGTTCCCTCACCCAAGACTTTACTATGATTGCCATTGGCAACTCTAATCGCCCCGAGGGAAGGTGAGGGTGTGATTGAGATGAACTCAGGGTGCAAACCTGTCACATGATTAGTGCACCTGAATCAACAACCCATGAAGGAGTAGATGAAGATGCTGAAGCCATGTGTGCTATAACACTCATTGAATAAGATGCCATTCCTACTGAGTATGACATAACCATCCCCTCTAATTCCTTCAAATGATGATTCAATGCTTGAATCTGATCACTCACATTCAGCTCCCCCATATGTTAGTTTCCTCCAAACTAATTTTGCCACTTGAAGATTCAGTTGCAAATGCTGTGTTGAATCTACGTAGTCGCCCAATTAGATCCCAACATGTTTTCTTTAGTATGACGGGTCTTACCATAATGTGTACATTGTAATTTATCCCTATCCACTCTAGGTGATCCACCAACCTCTAACACCACGGCCTCCATCACCCCTACCAACTAGGTTGGTTATAGCAAATGCAAATCTATCCTGACTCATCACTGGAGTAATGGATTCTCCCATAGTATCACGTCTACCCTCTTCATTTTGTAATAAGGCAAACATTGTTTCACTTGAAGGAAGAGGATCCTGGCTCAACACTTGAGCTCAAACGGTCTCATAGTCTAGGTTTAATCCTCCCAGAAGATCATATATCCGTTGTTCCTCTAAATTCCTTTCCTACTCCTTTTCACAACAAGGATTGAGAGGTTGACATTGACTCAATTCAAACCAAATCCCACTCAATATGCAATAGTAATCACCTAAAGATTTGTCTCCATGTTTGAATCGAGCCAATTCTCTAGTCAACTGATATATTCTTGCATGATTCTTTTTCCTTGAATAGGCCATCTCAATTGCTTTCCACAATTCATGTACATTTTTACAATACCGAAAGCTCTTTGCAATCAAAGCCTCCATAGAGTTCAGGATCCAAGTCATCACCAACATGTACTCTGGTTCTCAATCTTCATACTTTGGATCCTCTTTTGAAGGTTCTTTGATACGCCCGTTAATATATCCTAGGCGTTTGGTTCCACCAATAGCCATCCTTGCAGAATAAAACCATTCTTTATAGTTTTTTTTTCATTGAATAATTCTATTGTAATACGTGTATTAGAGTTGATGTTTCCTGTAGAGTTAAATACACTTTGGGTTCCACTGGAACCTTCTCCTTAAGGGTTAGAAGCATAATTCCCTTACAAAACAAACTTTATTGATGTCGTCACTTTCACCCACATGTCAAGGACAAAACCTCCCACAGTACCTACTATGAGAAAAGCATATCTATCATAAAGGGAAAAAAATGATTTAACCCTTACTGAATCTCAGATTCACAGCATTTCAAGAAATCTGAGCCACCTTTCACCAATTGAACATGACCAGAGAACACAAACTGAGTGTCGAACAACTGCAGTGCATGTGCTGACTTGCTAACTATTCCAAACCACCATATTTTATCAATAGAAACAAACAAGAAGCCTAATAGAATACAATCTATACCCACATCTCGCGCTCTGTGTTGTTACACTTCAGTTGAACCCCAAGGAACTAATTTTAGTCCAAACAACACATGGATTCAGTCCAAACACCCCGGCCTTTGTAAACTTAGGGCCAGTCGAACCTTACTTCATGTTTGGCCGGTCTGGAAAACCAGAACAGGGCTGCTACACCTCTGCTAACTTGCTTGTGCCCCTTGTGTGTTGCGTGCGTACGGAAGCACGAAACCTACGATCGATCAATCATACCACATGAGAGAGACGAGGATTTTACGTTGTTCGGCAAAACCGCCTGCGTCCACGGCAAGAGAGCATAGAATTAGATGTTGACTCTCTTCTGAGTCTAGGGTTACAGATTACATTGTATATGTAAACTCAGCTTTCTTGCCCCCAAGAAAGCCCCGGTACAATGACCAAAATACCCTGGACCATGAACCCAGTCATTGGCTAACCCAATGGACCACTCCGGTAAACCGGAATACAAGACATAAACCCAACATTGTGTATGTTTCCCGCTCTGATACCAAGTTGTCTTCTTAAACCTTAAAGCAATGAAGATCAATCAAATATTTTAAGGTTTTATGGAGAAGAGAAAGAAAGAAAATAGAAGAGAAGGAGAGGAGAAGCAACAAAAAATAGTCGTATGGCAGTCTAGGTTAGACTCCATCGACCCATCTTTTTTCATCCTAAGAGAAATACAATATTACATAAGGGTCTTTGTAGTATTCTAAATACATAGAAGCCCTATAAATAAAAAATTATAACTTATTTCTCTACAGTAAGCACATGTGCTCATAAAAAATACCACTATCACAAAGATTTTGGAAGATAGATTTCCCCTTTATGTTAGGTGAATTCTTCTTGATATTAAATATACTCCTTTTTCTCATTTGAAGTTAAAGAGGATCTTAAACTCTAGGCAAAAACTAGTCCCCAAATTGAGGACCATGGGGAGCTATTGAAGAAGAGAATGTGAACAAAGAAATGAACCTGACTAAGCATCACCTAAGCCCTAGGAGGTGACTGCCCATAACCTGAAATAGATATGGCCGGCTCCACCATAAGTTAATCTTTATCTCCATTCAAATGGAGAAATAATCTTGCTTTTGGTACTCCCAGAAACTCCAGAAACACCCTCTACACTTCTTCATGAATTTAACAGTCAGGTTGGATGACTTAAAATCATCTCCTCTTTCCTCGCATTTGTATTTTCTTGTACACAATTTAATTGTTATCTTTGAATTTGTATGTTAATGAGCAAATAATTCCACAAACACAGTTATTTCGTTCGTACAACTATAGATTCCATGAAAGATGCAACGGTATATCTATGCCCTTGCAATTGCAAACATCATAAGTCTATCCTCATCCACATTCATTGCTACTGATTTGGAAAAAAAAAAGTGACTACTAGCACACTTCTTGGAGTCTAGAATACCTGCCACAAAACAAGGATTAATAAGGAAGTCAAGTGAGGCAACAGGCATCTAAAATATCAAAATATCGCACACCCTCTGCATTGGAGGAGTTAACCACCTTGGGTGGGCAATAATAGATGAATAGAACCAAGCTAGCACCCATACACAACCACTCCAAGAGAACTAGGTTTAACTAAAAATGTATTGGCCAAAACCAAAAGGAGAACCCAGGCCTTGACTGGTGCAATCAATAAGTTGAACGCTGATGCAGAACCCTAGGGTTACCATTTGCATGATATGTGTTGAGGCATGATAAAGGTCTCCGTAGAGACTACCACACGGGGACGCACCTCAGAGGGGACAAAATCCACCAAATATTATTAAAATTCTGAACTCTGAGATCCAATCTCTTCAAGGCTCATATAAAAAAGAAAAGAAAACTTAGGGACTTCGACTTCTAATCAAACTAGGAAATTCAAGCAAAATTAGAAACTATCCTAATTACAACAAATTAACAAAATTAGAAAGCTTAATCATAATGAAAACTAAGTACAGAAATAAAATATTTCTAAACTCCCTTGGGTTCCACACGTGGTCCTTGAGCCTCCTTGCAACAGCTCATTAGCTTTGCATCAAACCCTTAGAAAGATGGAACTAATCTGAAGGCATCCACAGAATCTGAAGGAATTAGTGGATCCCCTCTCTGCTACATCCGCATCAACAAGAGCGACCATACCACCCAAAGTTGAATAAATTCCATTTCCACCAACCTCAAACTGAAAATCCAAGGAGAGCAATGACTCATCAAAATATACATTTGACCTAGCAGAAAAATCCCTTTTATAGTTGCAAATTACTAATATTAACAGATAAAATCTCCATCCTCCCAAGCCGACAAGGGGAGAAAAATCTTGAACCAACATCATTGCCTAGCTCAGTAGTCCACTCCCCCAGCTTTCCTATGACAGGTTCTCCCCAAGCATGTCATAAATGTGGCTGCAAGGTATGCTTGCTAATTTTCACCAACCATACACCTAGCAGGCTGACAAGGTCTCTCAAAGCAGTTCTCCAATGTGATCAATTAGTCTAATCCTAAAATTGGGATGGAAACCAGAAAATTGGCTGAAACTCAGATGGAGGTTCAACAAATCTTTTGCCTGCAGGTTTTATGCCTGAAATGAATCCCACCAACTCATTGTATTGAAATCAGAAGACTCATTCGTTTCCAGTCATAATAGTTCAAACTGAGAAAGATATGGTTCTGTCCAGTCTTGACGCGCTTTCAAAAAATGACAAACTGAATTAGTCAATTTGAAGATATTTTCACTTCGCAATTTTTTTAGTTTATTATTATCTTTAGAATCCTAGATAAATAAGGATCTTCTCTAAAGTAGTTAACTTCTTGTTGCTATTTATAGAATCCTCAATTGATAAAGGTAGATGAAAGTTATCTATATTAGTTATCATTTAGTATTGGATGGCTCAGACGAAGAAGTGGAATGATAAGTTACATCATGTGTGATCATATCCTCCAAAGGCTATATAAATGAATGTTTCCATCCTCATACACTAAATGAACATATTGTTCTCCCTATTTTGGTGTCAAAAGTCCGTAGGTGTGAAACAAAGACGACAAATATGTTTATGCTAAAAGCTTTATTTGGGAGAGTAATCTTTGATTATTCTTCACCTCCATAGCTTCATAAAAAGTATGGAGAGAAACCTCCTTCACCTCGATCACTTCTCTCTGCCTTTCATTTTCTCCTTTGAGCTTCTTAGAAATCCTCCAGAGCCTATCAAGAATATAAATAAATAAACTCTTCACCATTTTTTTCCAACCCCTTTGGCTTTTCCTTCCTGAAGGATCGGGATGTGGAAGACTCCGACACGCGGCCGAAGATCTTAGCGTTCCTGACAGTGAGGAGACTCCGTGGGTCTCCTATGTCTGGATCTGAACGAGATTAGAAGCGTCTTTCATTAAGGGCTCTCATCTCCTTTATATATTGATCCCGAAGAGTCACGCTTGCTAAAGACCTCTTTCGCCAAGAAACCCACATCCCCTAATCCTCATAGGAGTCTGCTACGTGGGGATAAGATCTGATATGTGAAGATCCCTATCTTATCTATAAGAGATCAAGTCTTTCATTATAGTGGGACTTAGTTCTCCGCTGGCAACTGCCATCTGCTTGATCTGACGTGGGACCCGTGGCATGCGGGCCACACGATTTTGCAACAATTCCAAAAAAGGCTCACTTGTTCTCACTCCACACAACACGCACGAGCCTTTCAATTTCTGCCCTTGCTATTTTTAATTGAAGCAACTTATTTTAGAAACCCACATTCATATAAAGTAATCACCACTTTTATGAACCAAAAGTAAAAGCCTGTGTTTAGACCTAGGAAATCTGAATTCTGAAGAGAATAAGAAATCCCTTCTTCCATAGCTGTAGGTGTGAGTACGAGCCCAACCTTGCTAGATTCCCAACCACCATGGCTAACAACTTTTCTCCAATTTTCACATGTCCAAGAAAAAAGAACATTGTGCTTATCAACGATCGTGATTTGATACCACATCATATTGTTGCATACAAATAAACTTCAAAAACTCAAAACAGTATTGATGATGCCAAAATAGAGGAATTCGGACACCACCGGTCAGATAATTAATGCCAAGCAATAAATGAAGAGAGATGAGGGATTTATAGTGGTTCGGTCAAGCGTGACCTACGTCCACTTCAAAAGGTGATCTTTGATTAAATGTCGAGGGTTACAAATATGTGAAAGTAGAGAAAAACCATCCCCTCTCAAGTGATGAGAGGGCTCTATTTATAACTCTTTCCCACCAGGTGGGGAGGTAATCGGTTCAACGTCTCTTTGGAGCGTCAGACGTGTCCTTGAGGATCGAGCCAGGTGGAAGGCAGGTGAGATCCTCTCCGCGAGACTTGGTAAATGCAGTTTAGAGGAGGACTTCGTCGCGATGATTTGGAGTCTGCAATGACGAGGCTTCGTTTAACGAAACCCGGATCTCAACGGGGCTACTCTGGCCTGACCCATGATCCTAGACGGACCGGGTTACTCGGACCTGACTCATTGTCGCTATCCGGATTGGGCTTGACCCATCATTTGCCCCTCAAAGTCCCGCACTCTAACAACTTTGAATGTGGGGCTTTCAACTCATCCGCCTCTTTCACAAGTTCATAGCAATCCAAACTCCTCTTTCTGCTCAGATTTTGAAATTCACAGACCTTTAAGATTCATCTTTTGGTTTTTGAAAAAACCCCATGCTTTAAGGACTCTTTCTCTTATAAAATTCTCGATGCCCTAAACCAGACTCTTTCCAAAGAAGAAAGAAATTTCCAAGAGAGAAGAGAACACCGAAGGAGACCAAGAAGAAGACTGCAACAAGACCCACGAAGGTCAGAGTAGTCGTCCGGACTTCGATGTGCGTTGAGGAAGCGGCATCAAGCGATCGCCGAATGAATCCTGATGTGGGCGCCCAACCCGAGGTCATATCTGGCGCGCTTACCCCTCGGTCGACCCGTTCCGATGAGGGCGGCAGGAGCGAGGCGCAGTCAGCGGGCGAGGGCACCCCTGCGCAGGGCGTCGGTGTGCAGGCAGTGGGCGAGGGCGCCCCTGCGCTGGGCGTCGCCGTGCTGGCTGGGGGCGTGGGCGCCCCTGCTCCGGGCGTCGCCGTGCTGGCTGCGGGCGAGGGCATCCCTGCTCCGGGCGTCGGTGTGCAGGCAGTGGGCGAGGGCGCCCCTGCGCTGGGCGTCGCCGTGCTGGCTGGGGGCGAGGGCGCCCCTGCTCCGGGCGTCGCCGTGCTAGCTGCGGGCGAGGGCGCTGCCGCGGTGGTCGCCCGCCTGGCCGCACGTGCCCCTACGATGGGCGACGTCGCTGTGCACCCCTGGGCGAGCGGACGCGAGGGAGTGAGGGTGGCGAGACCGTGGGGCCCCCCTGGGCGAGCAGACAGGGCAAGGGAGGCTCGGCGATGTCCCCTTGGGCGAGCAGCCGAGGTGAGGGAGGCTCGGCCATGCCCCCTTGGGCGAGCAGGCCCCGCGATGAGCCCAGGCAGGGGGGTGGCTTGCTAGGTGGAGGACGGACGGGCGACCCCAACTTGGTGGGCGAACCTGAACTGGGCTTGCATGCTCACAGCACCTCTCGTTCAAGTGTCGAATCCGGCCAGGGGTCACGAGACCTTGCGTCGGTCTCCGCGGCGAGAGAAAAATTACGTCCTCGTCCCAAGAAATACCAAGGGAAGGTCATCGTTGAGGACGACGGGTCGAAAGTAAGTACAATCTTCAGCACCTTTCAGACAGATGGTGACATCTCCCGAATCATTACTTCATATCGTATTCCGCCCATGGTGATGTGTCGTCTTGCTGAAAAAGATGAGCCAGCTTGCGACAGCTCCTCAGGTGAGATCCTCATTTATGAGGAGATGCTCGAGGCCGGGCTGAGGTTCCCAATGTCTTCTTCCATTTGCCGGATTCTCCACTATTTTTCCCTAACCCCGGGGCGTCTCGTGCCTAACGGCTGGAGGGCCTTGCTGGGTTTTCTTGCGTTGTGGAGGAAGGTGAATGGCGAGGATGCCTCTCCAGTTGAGTTTCACGCCGCTTACAACTTGATGGAGTCTCCTGCCCCAAATAGGGGATGGTATTACCTCACCTCCAGGGGATGTAAGCTTCTTACAGGGATGCGTTCCAACTGTCACAGCTGGAAATCTCGCTTCTTCTTCATAGGTGGCGAGTGGGCTTCGCAAGCAGATCAGGCTTTGGTGCCCACACGATGGATTGGCGCCAAAAGACTAGGTATGTCTCCCTGTTCACTTCTCCATACTTATATAAATGTATATATACATTATTCCTCTATGCACACCGTTACTCCGCAGATCCTCCCATACTTTCCAAGGACCAAGAGGCGAAACTGCAAGCGGTGAGGGATCATCCAGAGAAAGACTTGGGAGCTCTTATTCCCAAAGAAAGTCGTAAGGCCAGTGGACCTTCTCCGGGCTCTTCTTCAGGACCATCATCAAAGAGAAAGAGTAAGTTAAATCTGCTCTGGCTACAATCTTAACGTTATCTGAGGTGTTGTTTCTATGTCTCACTCGCCAATACTTCTCTTAATAGGCACGGAGGTGTGCAGAGAGATGATTGGAGCCCGCTTTTCTACCCGCTTCTCGGATAGGGGAACCCCTCCTTCAAAGGTGGCGAGAACAGGCGATGTCTCACCAGGAACCTCTCGATTGGCTTCTCGCACTGAGCCCCGAGTGTCTCCTACTCGAGTGGTTTTACCTGAGAAATCTCTTCAGGCAGGGATCTCCTCCGCTAAGACTGTTGTCTCGCAGCCTTCCTCTTCAGCCACACTTCCTGTCCCTCGGCTATGTCCTCCACAGCCGGGTACTTCTATAGGGGCACCCACACTTCCTGTCCCTCGGCTATGTCCTCCACAGCCGGGTACTTCTACAGGGGCACCCACCGGGACCGGTCCCCGGCGGGGTCGTTCGTGGGAGATGCGGGATAGGCTAGGGAGATATGTGCTGGCGCATGAGGTCTCTCGGGTTAACGCCTTGTGCACCGAGGGAGTCATTGACTCATTTGTAGAGGGCCTGACTCAGGTGAAATTCATTATTTTTCTCCTGATTGTTTACCCCTTCATTTCTTTATAACTGTCTCACTTCTTGTCTCTTATCTTTTCAGCTTTCCACAGCATCCATCTGCTTGCTGCAGCGTGCCCAGTCTTGTGGTCAGGTGAGTCGGGAGAAGGAGGCTATGCGGCTGGAGCTCTCCACTGCTCAAGAGAAGATTATTGCCCTGGAAGCCGCTGGTAGGATTTCCGCAACCGATCTTGCTGCGTCCCGAGAGAGGGTAAGCAAGCTTGAGACCGGGCTTTCAGCAGCCAATAAGAGGGCAGCCGAGGTAGAAGATGAGCTTTCGAAGACCTGCGAGAAGGCTTCGCTCACCGAGGCTGAGCTTACGAAGTCCCGCGAGAGGGCTTCGCTCAGTGAGGCTGAGCTGATGAAGGCCCGTGAGAGGGCTTCGCTCAGTGAGGCAGAGCTTGCTCGAACCCTTGAGAAGGTGAGGCTCAGGGAAGTTGCTGTAGAGGCAGAGATGAGGACAGCGTCCGAGAGAGCTTCTCAAGCTGAGAGGGACCTGCAGATTGGCATCGCGGATGCCTTCATTGATGGCTACGAGGAGCTTCGAGAGAAGATTTCGGCCGCCTTTCCAGACATTGACATATCAGGCTTTGTGCCGATGGAGGCGCCTGATGATGGTGGTAGCAGCTCTGGTGATTATGAGGACGATGAGGAGGAGGATTATGAGGAAGGGGATGAGAGTGATTAGTGTATAGGGATTTCATGGGTAGGTAGCTTGACTTTTGTAAAGGCAACATCAGCCTGATTTATGCAACTTTTGGTAATAAAAGTAATTTTATTTATCCATCTTTTGTTTTACAACATTAAATCAAATAAAAAGTGCAAACCTAAGTCCTTTAACAAAAACCCTAATTTGCCCCCTGGACCTCCTCACTGGTAGTACTTCTTCAAGTGTTCTGCATTCCACGGATGGGGTAAGACCTTTCCTTCAGAGTTCTGGATTCTGTAGGTGCCTGGTCTCACCACTTCTATTATGAGATACGGACCTTCCCAATTAGGTCCGAGTTTTCCTTCCCGAGAGTCCTTCGTAGCGAGAATCACCTTCTTGAGGACTAGGTCTCCCGGTTGGAAGGAACGAGGCTTCACCCTCGAATTGTAGTACTTGGCCATGCGTCGTTTGTACTCCGCATTACGGACCCCAGCCATTTCTCTTGCCTCCTCTATCAAATCGAGGTTGAGGCGGAGTCCTTCTTCGTTGGTGGCAGGGTCGTATTGGTGGACCCTTAGGGAATGTACCCCTATCTCGACAGGGATTACCGCCTCAGTCCCAAAAGCAAGAGAGAAAGGGGTTTCTCCTGTAGGAGTCCGCGGAGTTGTCCTGTAGGCCCATAATACTCCTGGAAGCTCATCAACCCACAGACCTTTTGCTCTTTCGAGCCTTGTCTTAAGGTTGCGCAGGACTGTCCTCACCATCACTTCTGCTTGTCCATTTGCTTGGGGGTGTGCCGGGCTAGAGTGAGGTTGTTTTATGTGAAGGTCTGCGCAGAAGGAGTTGAAGAGCCTGTTGTCGAATTGCTTGCCATTGTCGCTGACAATGGCCTCAGGTATCCCGAAGCGACAGACCAGGTTTTTCCAGACGAAATCTTTCACCTTGTGGTCTGTTATCTTCGCTAGGGGTTCCGCCTCCGCCCATTTTGTAAAGTAGTCGATGGCGACCACTATGAATTTGCATTGGCCTCTACTCAAAGGCAGGGGGCCCAAAATGTCGATGCCCCATTTGGAGAAAGGCCACGGGCTGAGGATGGTGGTCAGCTCTTCTGGTGGCTGCCGCGTCACAGTGGCGAAGCGCTGGCATTTGTCACATTTCTTGGCGAGGTCCTTGGCATCTTTCAACATGCTTGGCCAAAAGTACCCTTGCCTAAGCGCTTTATGTGCGAGGCAGCGTCCTCCCGAGTGATTTCCACAAATCCCCTCATGAATTTCTCTGAGGGCGTAGTCAGCCTCTTCTGGGGAAAGGCAGCGCAGCAAAGGTAGGTTGTAACCCCTCTTGTAGAGAACATCCTGTAGGATTGTGAACTTAGAAGCTCTCATCCTCAGTCTCCTGGCTTCCAAATGGTCACCTGGCTCGGTGCCCTCTTGGAGGAAGGCTTTTATGGGGGTCATCCAATTTGGCTCATCGCCTTCTGACGCACAGTTGATGTTTCCGACTACCACATCTAACTTACTTTTCTCCAACTGGTGCCCGATGAGCGTCGGTTCTGTAGATGAGGCCTCCAATGATGAGGCGAGCCTGGCGAGTGCGTCGGCGGCAACATTTTCTCCCCTAGGAATATGAGAGAGCTGAAAATATTGGAAACTTTTGATTATTTCCTTTACCATGATGAGGTAATCTTGCATTCTTTCCTCCTTTGCTTCGAATTCGCCGTTTACTTGATTCACCACCAGTTGTGAATCGCTGTAAGCGAGAACGGATTTAGCATCCATCTCAATCGCCAATTTAAGACCAGAGAGGAGGGCCTCGTACTCGGCTTCATTGTTTGAGGCAATGAAGTGGAGCTTCACTGCATATTTGATGGGTGTACCATCAGGACTCATTAGGATTAAGCCAGCTCCGCTCCCTTCTGTGGTTGCTGAACCATCAACATAGAGTTTCCAGGCTGGTAGTGGCGATACATTGGACTTCTCAGGAAGTACTTGGAGAGGCTCTTCATTCACATATGGAGAGGCATGCGAGTCCTGTGGGGGAGAAGCTTGGGCGCCCGGAGATGAGGTGGAGAACTGGGCGCCCGTTGGAGGAGAGGTGAGCTGGGCGCCCGTTGAGGGGAGCTGGGCGCCCGTTGGTTGAGAGGTGAGCTGGGCGCCCGTTGAGGGGAGCTGGGCGCCCGTTGGTGGAGAGGTGAGCTGGGCGCCCGTTGAGGGGAGCTGGGCGCCCGTTGGTGGAGAGGTGAGCTGGGCGCCCGTTGAGGGGAGCTGGGCGCCCGTTGGTGGAGAGGTGAGCTGGGTTGAGGGGAGCTGGGCGCCCGTTGGTGGAGAGGTGAGCTGGGCGCCCGTTGAGGGGAGCTGGGCGCCTGTTGTAAGTAGAGGAGGATCCTCAGTTTGCTCTTCAGTATATGTAAGCTCAGCTACAAAGTCTGCCAATGCCTGTGCTTTGATGGCAGGCCTTGGTTGATAGTGAATGTCGAACTCACCAAGCTCCACCGACCACTTAGCCAATCTTCCAGCAACATCAGGTTTTGCCAAAACTCTTTTCAGAGGTTGATCCGTGATGACGGTGATTGTATGGCTCTGGAAGTAATGACGTAGACGCCTCGCAGTCGAAACGAGGGCAAGCGCCAGTTTTTCCAGTTCTGAGTATCTGATCTCTGCCCCTCTGTATGCTCTGCTCACATAGTAGACTGGTTTTTGTACCCCACCATGGTCTGTAATGAGGACAGAGCTTACTGCTGAGGGAGAAGCAGAGAGGTACAAATACAACACTTCCCCAGGTGGAAGCATGTGAGAGGAGAGGAGGTGTGGCAAGGTATTCCTTAAGCTTCTGGAAGGCCTCCTCAGCCTCAGATCCCCATTCAAAAGTTTTCCTAAGAATTTTGAAGAAGGGCAAACACTTATCTGCAGATTTGGAGACGAACCTGTTGAGCGCTGCAATTCTCCCATTGAGGCGCTGCAACTCCTTAGTCGATGATGGCGACCTCATATCCAGTATGGCCTTGATTTTGTCAGGGTTCGCCTCAATCCCCCTCTGATTGACCATGAATCCCAAGAACTTTCCCGATCCAACGCCAAAAGCGCATTTCTCGGGATTCAGCTTCATGTTGTAAGTCCTGAGAACACTGAAGGTCTCTTGAAGATGACCGATGTGATCTGCTGCAGCCAAGCTCTTTACTAGCATGTCGTCGACATATACTTCCATCGTTCGCCCGATCTGGGAATGGAACATCATGTTCACCAGGCGCTGGTAAGTGGCCCCAGCATTTTTTAGTCCGAAGGGCATAACCCTGTAGCAGTAGGTGCCCTTCGGAGTGATGAAGGATGTTCTTTCCTGGTCTGGAGGGTGCATGTTAATCTGGTTGTATCCAGAATAAGCGTCCAGGAAGGAAAGAAGCTCGTGTCCCGCCGTGGCGTCGATGAGGAGGTCGATCCTGGGCAACGGATAGCTATCCTTCGGGCACGCCTTGTTAAGTTCACTGAAGTCTACGCAGAGGCGCCACTTCCCATTCGCTTTGGCCACCATCACCACATTGGAGAGCCATTCAGGGTACGCGACTTCTCGGACTGCCCCGGTATCAATCAGCTTTCCCACTTCCTTTTCTATTGCTTGGGCCCTTTCAGTGGAGGCGCCCCTTAACCTTTGCCGAACTGGTTTGTGGAGAGGGCTGACATTGAGGCGATGGGTGGTGACGGCTGGGTCTATCCCTTCCAGATCAGCATGTGACCACGCGAATATGCCCATATTCTCCCTCAAAAAATCTGTCAATCGGCCAACCAGAGCTTTCGGGAGTGAAGAGCCAATATACACCTTCTTTTCCGGATGTTCCTCATGCAAGATGATAGGGGTGAGTTTTTCAACCGGCTCCCCTCTTTCCGTGGTAGCCTCATCTCTTGGGTCCAAGACTTCCACCTGCAGCGCCTCCTGCGTCATCTTGGCCTTCATCGAGGTGACGTAGCATTCTCTTGCTGCTACTTGATCTCCTCTTACCTCCCCTACTCCATTCGGGGTTGGGAAGCGGAGGATGAGATGATATGTTGAAGGGACGGCTCTCAAGGAGTTAAGCGTGGGCCGCCCCAGGATGATGTTGTACGCTGATGGACAATTTATCACCAAGAAATTGACCATTGTGGTGGAGGTTCGGGGGGCTGTTCCGGCCGTGACTGGTAACGTAATGGCCCCCAAAGGATACACCTTCTCCCCTGAGAAACCGATGAGGGGAAACTTGACTGGTTGCAATCTCTCTCGACCCAGCTTCAGCTTATCATAGGCTTCCACAAATAAAATATCTGCGGAACTTCCACTGTCAACCAAGATCCTATGCACCTGGAAATTGGCGACGGTCATAGAGAGCACCAGAGGGTCGTCATGAGGGTGCTGGATTTCTCTAGATCTTTATCCGAGAAGGATATGATCTCATCAGTGCTGTGCCTCGACGCCTTTGACGGTCGTGGCTCATCTGGATGCCTCGCCTTTCTGGCGTAGGCTTTCATGGCGGAGAATGATTCCGCTGACCCTCCAGAGATAGTACGAATTTCTCCAATAGGGTGCTGATTTTCGACATTGTGGGGCTGTGGCGGTGCCTGCCCCCTACCGGCAACATACTGGCGCAGGTGTCCCCGCTGGATAAGATCTTCAATCTGCCTCTTGAGGTCGAAGCAATCGTCAGTGTCATGACCGTGATCGCGGTGGAAGCGACAGTATTTGGTCATATTCCTGCGATTTGCTGGAGCTTTCATCTTTCCGGGCCATTTTACTGCAGGATCATCTTGAATTTCCAGTAGAATGTGCCCTACTGCAGCATTGAGAGCTGTGAAAGCTTGTTGAGTTCTCTGCGGAGCAGGGAAAGGTCGATCTCTCGGGGGGGCAGGACCGAGTCGGTCTCTGGCAGGTACCCTCTCGGTTCTGCTCCGCTTGTTGCTGGGCTCCTTCTTGTCGTCTCTATCATGTTTTCCTTTATCTGCCGCTCTGGAGGACTCGCCCCGCCTAGCCCTAGTAGCGTCTTCCGCATTCATATACTTCTGGGCTTTCGCCAATAGCTCCGTCATGTTCTTCGGTGGGCGCTTCATTACCGAGAAGTAGAAACCCGATGAACGGAGGCCTCCCAAGAAAGCAGTCATGGTTACCTTGTCATCGGGTTCTTCCACCTGAAGTACATCCTCGTTAAAACGAGTGAGGTATGCCCTGAGGCTCTCATTACTGTCCTGCTTTACAGTCAGCAGGTGTGTGGGTGGCTTTTGATGGCGGCGTCCTCCAATGAAGTGTGACACGAAGGACCTGCTTAGTTCTTCGAAGGTGGCTATAGAAGCTGGGGCGAGACTGGAAAACCACTGTCGGGCGGAGCCCTTCAGTGTAGTCGGGAATGCTCTGCACATGATCTCATCAGCGATATTGTGCAGCTGCATCACAGTCTTGTAGGTTTCCAGGTGATCCAGTGGATCCTTCCTTCCATCGAAGGTCTCCATAGACGGCATTTTGAACCTAGGAGGAAGGGGGTAGTTTACCACATCAGACTTGAACGGGGTGTTCGTTCGTCTGACGAGATAATCTACCGTCTCTGGGGCCTGCGCCCTCACTGCATCGAAGACGTCCCCGATTTGATTCTGCATCTCCTTAAATTTTTCCTCCCATTGATTATAGGGTTCTATGGAAGGACCAGGGAGATTGCTTTCCTCCTCCACTGTATTATTTTCACTTTCCCCTTCTTGGAAGTGGGGATCATCAGCCGGAGGTTCTGCAAACTGGGCTCCACCCGGAGGTGGAGGCACCGCGTAATAAGCATGACCTGTGTACCAGCCAGGCTCGGGCCAGGTGGGGGGTCCAAAGGAGCTCCGGCAAAGGCATCCTGGGCGCGATGGAACTGAGTCATCGGGGGAACTCCTCGACCCTGGGCGCCATAGGGATGGGCGCCCAGGTGATGGAGATTGGGCTGGGCGCCCACAGGAAGTCCTCTTGCCTGGGCGCCCAGGGGATGGGCGCCCGGGTGAGGGAGATTGGGCAGGGCGCCCATAGGAAGACCTCTTGCCTGGGCGCCTGTTGACACCAAAAATGTCACTTTGCCTTTTCAAGATCCAAAGAGCTACATGAAGTTGCAACCTGCCATAAATAGGCAATGCTGCTTCCAAAAATCAAATCTTGTCAGAATCAAACAAAAACTGCAAGATTCATCCAGACAGCCAAAAGAGGAGTACACAAGAAGTTTCAAGCCATTTCAAGATCATTTGGCCTAACTTCGCTTCTCCGACAGCCAAATCAAGCCTCTCGGTGGTAAAAGCTCTCCGGGACCATGGTTTCCAAGACAGAACCTATGGATCATCTTAAAATGACTCCAATAGGTTCCCTGTCAAATTTCAAGTCAATCGGACATCGGTTGACCGCACGTCAAACCGCGACATCTTCATCGCGACAAAAAGCAAGTCTACAGGTGATAGGACCCCAAACGGCTTCAAAACTCAAACAAAAGCCTATGGTTGGTCTTATTTATTGCTCAGGAGGCTTCACACCAAATTTCAGGTCATTCCGACATCGTTTGACCCAGTTTCAGCTTCTGACGGAAAATCGGCAGCTCTGCGCGACAAAGTCTTCGGCTTTCTCAGGAAATTGGAAACTTTGCAAAATAAAATGCAAGGATTCTCATCAGGTTTCCTACAAAGAAATCAGGCCAATAAATGGTCAAAATGTCAAGGAAAAGTACAGAAGAAAAAAGAATCAGAAAAAAGCAAAAACGGACGCAAAACGGGACACGAAAGGGGGAAAACCCCCCCAGGGTAGCAGACCCCTGCGACCCTGGGCCAGGGTCGCCGGCGACCATGGACCCCGGGGTCGCCGGGAAAGCCCCGGAAACCCTGGTTTTCGCCGTTTTTTCGCGATTCGAGGGGCCCAGCCTCTGGTACTTTCCAAATTCATGCTTTTGAGACACCAAGTCCTCTGACATCCGTCCAAAACACGGGTAAATCATCAAGAGTATCGAAGACAGTATTGATCGCCACCCGGTCAACCAAAAAAATGTGCTTTCTACCCGACCGATCGAGAAATCGACAGGACAGATGGCACCGACCCGTTGTTAGCAACAAACACCTGAAATTACATGGTCATCTGATGTCGATCTACATGAAGATCCATCGATGATCATCGACAGAAGAATTCCAAAAGACGTGGCACGGCCCGTGACTCTTCAGCTGCTCGGCGACCACTTAATGCGATTAATTGACTAGCTTTATTACAGTCATTAATCCATTTCTTTGGACGGCCCAATCAGAAGCAAGCATTTGGGAGTTACAAGTCAAGAAATTCATGGCATTTAACCCATGAAACTCCTCCCATCATGGCGATTAAAGGCGATTAAATGCCCTCAATCTCCTCCGGCCAATCAGAAGCCAAGAAAAAGGAGTTACAAAATAAACAATTCAATTTTGTAACTCCTCCCATTATGTGGCTTAATGACATTAAAAGCCCATAAACTCTCCTAAATGGCTACCAAGAGCCTATAAATAGGAGAGCACTCCAAAGGAATCCAGATCGGAAAAAACACAGAACGAACATCAACAGACAGCAGTCAGAAATTCAGAGAAAGAAAAAAAGAGAGAAAACTCTGCGGAAGTTCTACACCGGCCACCGCAACAAGGTGACAAAAGTCCCTTGGGGGGTACCCCCCCCCCCAAGGTTCTTGCCTTCTCCTCCTGCCTCCAATGGCTTAGATATGGCTTTTCAGCCCGTCTACTCGGCTTTTTATTGGACATAGGACCTTCCTTTGGTCTTTGTCTTCTAAAAACCCAAGGTTATAGCCAAGCCAAGCGAATCAATAGCATCCTCTGTTCTCATCTGCATGGATGATGGCGAAGCCCACATATGGCTTGCGACCGTCAATCTAAACGAGTCCTCCACAATCTCCTGAGAAGTTAGATCCTCCTTTTCTTGCTTTTCATTGTAGTTTGTATTTTTTAAAAAGAGACAAAAATCACAATTCTTGTCTTTCATTATTGATAAGGATTGTAAATCGGCTATAAACGCCAAAATCGGCTATAAACGCCAAAAATCGGCTATAAACGCCAAAATCGGCTATAAATGCCAAAAAAATCGCCTTTCACGGCAAATCAAGAAAATGTCTCTTTTCTTAAATATATGTGCAATGGAAAACTTGAAAGAAGTTGATTTCCTTTTTACTTGCGAAGGTTGATCCCCGGATCACCACTTGCAATTCCAAGTAAAATAGAAAATCTGGCACACCCAAAAAAAAAAGAAATGTTGATGCACGCCCCTGCCCCCCGATTACGAAAGGGTCGGAACCAAACGGACTCCCACGTCCGCCGACCTCGGTAGGAACCGAGCAGGAGCGCGGTCCATCAAGCTGGCATCACCCGGTGGGACTCGTTTATTTGAGAACACGATGCTAGAAATGAAATATTTGCATATCATATATTTTGCTCTATGCTTATATTTCTTTTCTCGATTCCTTGGCTACTTTATAATTGGGTGGCCTATGTTGAATTCCGCATAAAAAAAAAATGAGATGAGATTTTTTGTTTGGAAATTTCTAATTCTTTGAATTTATTTCCACTCTTTCTCTTTTCAAAAATAAAAAATAAAAAAATCAGATTTGTCAATTTGGATTCAAAATTGAGAAACCTTGATCTGTTCCTATCGTTCATCGCGCTTGCAGAAATGTTGAGCCTGTTCGACTAAGGTTTTGGGCCATGGTTTCTCTTCGATGAGTTCATTAAAAATAAAAAATATATATATATATATAAAAAAAAAATTTAGATTTCTCAATTTGGATTCAAAATTGAGAAACCTTGATCTGTTCCTATCGTTCATCGCGTTTGCAGAAATGTTGAGCCTGTTCGACTAAGGTTTGGGCCATGGTTTCTCTTCGATGAATTCATAAAATAAAAAATAAAATAAAAAATATATAAAAAAAAAAAGAGACATAGACCACTAAGGTTAAACCAACTGTGTTCTTTGATCATGGTTGATTCAAAGAAAAGCCTTGTCCAGAGTGTGGAGACAGCTTGACTGTTCTAGGCAAGGGTCCTCCAAACGGGTTCATTAAGTAATCCTACCCTTACCTGGGGGCAATTCTATCAATCAAGATTTCATAAGACCGGGTTAGGAGGCCTATGTGTACTCTCTCGTCTTTTAAATAAATTTTTTTTTGAAAATAAAATTTTTAAAATAAAAATTTTAAAATAAAAAAAAAATAAAAAAAAAATTTTTCAAAAAAAAAAATCTTAAAAAAAAAAATAATAATAAAAAAAATAATAAAAATAAATAAATAAATAAATAAAAGATTTTTTTTTTCTCTTCAAAAAATCTTCAAAAAAAAAAAAAAAAACTTCCGTCATTTTCGGTTTAGATTGGAGAAATCTTGGTCTTCTCCTTTCTGGGCACTGGCGCTCGCGGAAATCGCCGAGACCGTGTTCAGATTGGAGTGCCTTTTTCTCTCTTTGATAAACCCGATATTGGCTTTCAAAAAAAAAAAACTCGTCATTTTTAGATTCAGATCCGAGAAATCATGGTTCATTTCTTTCTGAGCACTGGCGCTCGCGGAAATCGCCGAGACCGTGTTCAGATTGGAATACCATCTGCTCTCTTTGATGAATCCAATCTTGACCTTTCAAAATAGAGAATCTCATCTCATAGATGCGGTCTCAAAACATTTGTGTCTAGCGGTACTAGTACGCCCTTTCAGGGTCTACTGTATTGCGACCGGCACATTTGTAACTCCAACTTTATATTCTTCTTACCTCGAGCAAGCTCTGCTTCTCGATAAGTCGAATTTAAGTTCACAATTGCTTCTAGCAGTCACTGGGATGCCCATTCCGGGCTTACCATACCTGCGATCAGAACAATTGTACCTTCTATGGCATTTTGTCTTCCTCATATTGCTTGGGTCATCTACCTCGAACAATTTGAAAAGACGAAGCCATAGAACTTCCCATTTATGATCATTCTTGTGATTACTAATGGATGTGGTCTTGTTTCAGGAATTTTCGAAAAAACTAACAATGGCAGCTTCACTAACCATTACTTTCGACGAAAGCAAGCACCAACTCATGCTTCAACAGAAGCAAACCACGCGCACCTACAAGCGCCCCCATCAGCTGCCGAAGCGTCAATTTCCCTCGGCAACTCTGTGAACTCCGGGTCGACCTCGACTCCCCGGACTATCGGTCTTCGGGACGCTGGGACCATTCCCACTTCCCGAGGAATAAGCTGCTCCCTCCAAGAAGCAGAAACTCGCCTCTCAACGTGTCACTACCGTGACACCAAAGGCGAGCACAAGAAGGCCTGAAGCCCGTGGCAGCCCCCACGAAGCCTCAACCTACAAACAACCAGGTCTACCCCAAAGACTTGGTCCCCAAGACCTTCACCAAAACAAAGAAGGTCCCAGACATCCACTAAGCCAGCATTCCCTGGCCCCACTCAAGGAGAACCAGTTCTACCCTCTTGCTTACATGAAAGAAGGAGAGACCCATCTCCAACCTGACTTCCAAGTCATCCCAGCATGAGCCGGCTTGTTCCTACAAGCCCAAAATCAAGTTCATGCATCACAAGGCCTCCACAAGCACCTGCTAAGGCCTACAAATTTCCAGTTCGACCCTTTATCTCTACAGGGGCCGAACTTCACAAATTCAAAGCTTCGCTGCAACAGGCGAAGGACAGGGTTCGCATCCTGTCCTTGCCCAGCTACAGAGAAGACAGGCTCGGCTGCTGCGCCCGAGGGAGCACATCCTTCATCGTCAGAGCCCAGTCAGAGCTGACCGAAGCTCAAATTGCTCGTCGTATACGCCGCCGCGCGTCGTACCGACAAAAGAGACTACAGAAGCAAAGGACCCAGCCTCCTACACTTCAAGTCTCTCCCAAATGGGTCGAAAAAGAAAGACCCAACCAAGTTGCTGCCGTCCATATGGTTGGAAAAAAACCAGAAGGCGCCAAAAATCAGCAACAAAAATCCATGTCCGACGTCCAATGACCCGCAGCGTCTCCAGGACAAGAAGAACATTCAGAAGAGTCCCCTGCTCCTTCAAGCAAAGGACAGCAGAGTGATCCTTCCTCAAGCTCTTCTTCAAAAAGAATGAGCCCCAGCTCAGTCACCCGGACAGTTTCTTCGTTCGAATCACGAAGGATTGAATGTCTTGGCTACAAATTCTGAGCCACCACCCCGCAATCCACCTCCAGAAGATGCGATCACCCGCATCCAGCAGTTGGAACAGGGCCAGCAGAGGATTGAAACTCTGATGGAAAACCTTCTCCTCGCCTTCCAAAATCAGGCGAACAATGAACCTCCTCCGAATCATCAAGACGACGAGGTTAATAGAGAAGAAAAATGAGTCACGCGCCCTTACCAAAAAGGACGTAGACGGTATCCTCGCCAAAGCAAAAGAAGAGGATATACTCAAGGAGCATGGGATCAAGCCACCATATCCCTTATGGATGGACTCGGTCCCGTTCCCCACCAATTCAAGCATCCTACTCTCCAAACATATACGGGGAAAGGATCAGCCAGACAGCACGTCATCCACTTCAAGATCCTGACGGGAGCTATCGCGGATCAAGATGCACTCAAGATCTGCCTCTTTGCAAGTACCCTAAAAGGTACGGCCTTCGATTGGTACTCCACTCTGCCGGAGGACTCAATCCAAAACTGGGCCATGCTAGAGACACGCTTCCTGACTCACTTCAAAGGTGAGGATCACCCCGCTACTATGGCTCAGCTGTGCAGCCTAAAACAGGGGGAGAATGAATCAACATATGACTTCATTCACAAGTGGAAAGCAATGGCATACAAATGCTCTGATGTATTGCCACAAGCGTCGCTAGTCGACATCTGCCGAAACAACATGAGAGCCAGAATCCGCTCCATGATCATCGGCAACAAATCAAAAAACCTGGGAGAACTCCTAGAAGCTTCCATGGAAGCTGAAACGGTGATTAAAGACCTCAACAGTCAGAAATCATCAAGAAAAGAGCCAACCGCCATTGCAACCTCTAAACCAAAGAAGAAAGAGGTCCTCAATGTGCAGACCAAGTCAGCTCCTCAGCCACCAAAGAAAGCTGAAAACAAAGCTGCTGGTAAGAGACCTGAACTCTCTGATGCCTTCAAAGAACGACTAGAGAAGAAATACCCGTTTGATGAAGACGTGATGAAATCTTCGGGGCTCTGTGGCAACCGGCAAGCTCACCTTGCCTGAACCAAAAGACCGGGTGATGTTGGCAAAACCAACGATCCTCGGTACTGTCCATATCACCAGATGATCTCGCATCCTCTCAATCAATGCTTCGTTGTGAGAGAGAAAATAAATGAGATGTGGAAAAACGGAGTCATCACCTTTGACAAAACTATGGGTCTGCCTCCGTCAACATGGTGACATTGGACAAACATCAAAAATCACCGAAAGAGAAGATCACTACTTCCTTCAGGTAATAAAACTCAATCGAAGCGCGTCCGAGGAACTGGTTCCTACCCGACACCAGACGGACAACCGATATGGGTACATCCCGAATCTCCTGGAGATTGAAAATTGGGGAGGTCGTGAAAACAAAGCCTACAGCTCAACAGCGGAAGGCAGGCTAGGCAAGCATCTCCTCAAGCTCAAACAGCAGGAGAAGCACCAGCCAAAACTAGAGGTCAAAGAAAAGGCAGAGGCTTCCTCTACCGCTTCACTGGAGGTAACAAAAACATCCCTTCTAGAGACTTCAAAGGGGGTAAGGAAATTCACTCTCAGTGATTTCATGCCACCTCAATTCAAAGAAGCCATGCAGGAGGCATCATACTCTTGCAATTCGGTAGTTGGATTCTCCATTGATGGATACGAATCCAGCGACACCGATGATGGATTCGAATCCAACTACACAGACGAGTGGGAGGAGTCCCTTGAAACAGGAGAATATCTCTCCGATGAAGAATGGGTTCCTGAGTCTCATCTTATGCCAGTAATCTGGTATAACCCCCTACAGCCACAAGGATCCTGGTCTGATGATGAAGAAGACCAAGAGGCTGTACAAGAAAATTCTGCTGACCCAGCACCTCTCATTACTCCAGTGGAAATCAACAATGTTGAGCCACAAAGAGGTGATGAAGAAGAAGATCCGGCTCCCATGCCTGATCTTGAAGAATATGCAAGGATCTTGCAGCGACTCGCTCTAGAACAAGAGCAAGAACGCGTCAACGAGCCTCCTTCGCAATCCAGAGCCTGAAGTCCCTGAAGACCACAGGTACATCCTCCCTTAACTCATGAAAATGGAGAGAAAATTGCTGGATAGACATCCTCTTACATCCGAGCTGAGTCTGACTCTGATGCAGGCAAACGTCTCCCGTCAGAGCTTCCTGTAATGTGATAATTCGGGATTATAGCTCTTACGAAGCATAGTCTGATGAGACACTTACACTCCGGCGACGCCTAGCAATATATCTTCTGGAGCCACCTCGTCTCATGTGACTTTCACTGAGATGACACCCTCTCAGGTTCTTCTCCTGAGACTGTGACCTTCAAATATTCACCCCCTTCCTGACTGAAGAATTCCCAGCCATTGATGCTTGGGACGATGAATTAGTCAACGAAGAGGAAAGATTGCTGGATTGCTGTTCAGGACTTGTTCCCCGAAAATGCTCCATGAACACAATCACTGAGGATGGTAACTCTGCTGCTGATGCATCCTCAGCAAATGAAAAACGACAGCCTCTTGATCCTGAAGACAATCTTCCAAACGAAGACCCTTCTCAAGAAGCTCTCGAAGTTGGTAGAGGCACCCGCTCTGGCCGGGACTACCACAAAAATTACAACCAATCTTCTTTTACATATGTAAATCCTTCGGGAAAAGATGTTGTAAGCGCCCCTAGTGGCACAATGATGAACATGCAGGCCCTAAGGAGGCTTTCAAGTATGACTTGATTGAACACTTCAAGCACATACCTGCACGTCTGCACATCCTAGATTTGTTGCGAATGTCTCCGCACACTCGTGATAATCTCATTCGGAATTACAAAAGCTGAATGAGGATGTCGACAAACATGCCCCGCAAGTCCTCCAAATTGAAATGGATTACCGGGTCAAAAACTCAGAAGCCTCCTCAAAGGGAGAAAAAGAAAACTGAGGGATCATGCATTGAATGCCTCTCGGTTAAAAAAGCAGCCAGTGCACCATCGCCTTCAAAAGGATGACCTCCTACTTGGCGAAACCAGGCATAACCGACTCCTGTACTTCACAGGGTATATCAAGGGAAAATGCCTATGCATAGAGTTCAGATCGACCCAGGTTCTGCACTCAACCTTCCTTCCACATCGGCTCTTGAAGAGTTGGGCATCCACCCAGCAAACTGAGCCACACATCTGTACTATCTTTGGTACGATGGGAGTACTCAAAGGCCTATCGGTAAAATCAGGTTCAAGTTGCAGATCGGTGATCTTATCTCTGAGGTCACAGTGTATGCAATAAAGACCCCGTCATGCTACAACATCCTTCTCGGACGCCCTTGGATCCATGAGAATGGTGTTGTCCCTTCAACTCTACACAAGGCATCAAGTTTGTTGGCGACGACGGCATGATTACATCGAGTCTTTGCAGATAGAAACACTTCAAAGGTAAAGAAATCCACTTCGCAGACTCACAAATGTAATTGAAGTGTGAAGAAGAAGAAGAGGAGAAGCATACAGCTCCTTTGCCGAAAATCTCAGAAAGATAAGGCAAAGCTCCTCAACAATCACCGGAAGAAAATAAACCATCCGGTAAATCTGAAGAGAACATTCAAACTCCCTTCATCATCTCCCTCAAATCTTCAAAGCCTTTGGTCATCACAACTAAAGCGAAGAAGGCAAACAAAAGCCTGGGGGCAAATTTGTTGTCTCTTTCGTGTCTATCCTGCAAGACCGGACTCGGATTCAGAGCCAGAAGACGACACATCGTCAGCCAAGCTGACACTCAGCAAGTTCAGCCTGCTCTCACTCCAATGGAGACAACTTCTGACATAGAAGATCCTACGTCACTTCCTTCGTTGTTCCAGCAACTTCAGCAAGGAAAGACCGATCTTCTTTCATAGATCGGATGCTTCTTCATCAAACTCCATGCTTGAACCTTTCCAAAATAAAGGTACGCCTCAACTATCCTTATACAAGTTCTGTGGCACAAGCTATTATGAAGAAATGGGCTATGACGCTCAAAACCCAGTCGGTTTGGGAGA